>JASDQU010107597.1:85122-101338 GCA_032191745.1 Picea mariana
GTTAATGATTATAGGGTTAACATGTAGGGGTTAAAAGAATTAAGGGTTAGGATTTATTGGATTAGGGGTTATAGGGAAGAGGTGATATGTGATATATGGTATGAAGTTTATAAAAAATTTAAGGGTTGGGTGTTAGATATTGTTAAGGATAAATGAGTTAGGTGTTAACGGTAAGAGATTATAGGGGTTGAGATATATTTGTTAAGGTTATAAATATCAAGTGCTAGGGGTTATGAGGGATAACTTATATAGTAAGTGCTATGGTGAGGGATTACATGGGTTATATGTGGTAATGATTATAAGATTTATCTTTTAGGGGTTAATGATTATAAGGTTGAGGGGTGAGGGGTTATAGGGTCAAGATTATATATATTATAAGAAAGAAAGGTTTTTGAGTTAAGATTTGAGATGGTTTGTGGTTATAGGAGCTAGGGGTTAGAAGGGTTAATGTTTAGGGGTTTTAAGGGTTGTATTGATTAGGTATTAATATTTAACATTGTTATATAGTGTAGGTATTATAAGATTTAATGTTTAGAAGTGTGAGGGATTAAGGGTGGTAGGTTAGGTTTTATGGTAACATGTGTTATATGGGTAAGGGGTTTTAAGGGTTCAGAGTTATAAGTCTTATTGCTTAGTGGATTAGTGTTATTGGGGTTATAATATGAGGATTAGGTGTAAGGACTTATATGGTTATTTTTTGGGGGTTATAATGAACATGTGTTAAGGTTAAGGAGTTATATTGGTGAGGGGTTAGAGGTTAACAATTATAATTGTTAATAGATAGTAGTCAAGGCCTATAATTTTTATATATTATACAATATTTCATAAACATTGTGGGAAAGTTGTGATAGGAGTTTATGTGGTTATGGATTACTAATTAAGGGGTATAGGGTTTTAATTTTAAGGGTTAGTTATAATGTCTTATGGTGCTTATTTTTTTAAAGGTTACTAAAGGTTAACAGTTAGGCTTGACGGTTGACATAGGTTACATGGTTAAATAGTATATTGATGATGTCTTAGTGGTTGTTTTATCATTGTCATTAGAAACATTTTAGGGTGGGGTTAATAATATTAAATGACTTCATTTATACATGAACTAGGTTATAGTCATATAATGACGATGATAGTTAAGATGATCATGATGGCAATGCCCCTCTTAAATTAAATACAATATTTTGAATGTTTGGAACTCTTATGTGGTTATGGTACCTTAGACAAGTTAAATTTTTATTTCCATTTATAATAACCATATTTGGTAAGGGGGATCAAAATCCTAGGATGTATTGCTTCAAGGATTTACAAGAAAAATTTATACCACAATGAATTAAGGGTTCCACTTGTGTTAGTTATGGTAGGTTTTGAATCCTTCATTTCTAAATCACAATTTAATTGATTCAACTAAACAACCTTAAAAATAACATGAATTAAGCCTTACAAGTAAGCCTCCCTCTTAACACATATATATCTTTTTCTATCCAACATTATTTTAGCTCATTTAATTATTTTATTAGATGAGGTATCACTCAAAAGTATGATGGATATATCCTTCTATTTCGTTGACATTTTTATCCTCTTGATTAAGTTGTTAGGTCAATGTTTTACTAAATTAGTTATAGAGAAGTATTCCCTTCCAATAACAAAGGATATTTCAAGTTCAACATGTGGTAAATTAGAGGCTACCGAATTATAGAAGAAGAATAAATGTTAAATGATTTTGACCTTTTGTTATTTTCCCTCACTAGATTCTATCTAGGCAATCTTTGTTGAAATTGCAATTTTGGATTCATGAATTTGTTGTTTTTACTAGAAAAATGGATTCAACACCCTCGAATACCCCTACTGCACTTGGATTATGTAATGTTAGCATTTGATATCTAGGGTTTCATCAATCCAAAATGATTCCTTCCATATTTGAAGCCAAAAGTTTCAATTTCTCCTCCCATTATTTTGAATAGTTGCAAAAGGGTGACCTCATTAGACATATAGATTACACCATGTCATATATCCTTGTATTTTTTAGTTCTCTTTCAAATATCAACTTGTATGCTTTCAATGATTAGATATAATATAAATAGAAAGATCCTTTTGGTCTTTTAATAGAGGTCAACCAATGGAAATGGAATTGGAACTTGATCAAAGTATTAGGTGAAGTCCATGAGATACGAACATTGACCAAAGGTAGAACTTCTCACTCTCAAATGATAGTCTCAAACTCGTTGTAGTATTCAAATTTAATTCTCTTGCTAGAAAAAAAAGGTGCTTATATACATAATATATAATTAAATAATATCCCATGTTAACTAGGTTTAGTTAGTTGATTGGTAAAGAAAGGGTGTTGTGATTCTCAACAAAGATTCAAGATTTGTTTGGTTGGTAGGTAAAGAGGGGATGTTGTGATCCCCCCTACAACATGCCATTTAAAAACATGTTTGTTTGTCGTGGATAATTCACCCTCCAACATGTAGTTTAAAAATTAAGATGGATAAACGTTCTATGACATTGATTTTTTCCCCAAATGTGAACTATTTCTCATGTAGTCATAAAAAATAATGTTAGAAAGGTAAGTTTGCAAGAAAATTAGCCTTGTGTATAAATTATTAAACAAATAAGAAGACAACGACCTTTCCCAACTAGATTCCCACAAGCTTTGTACTTTGAATGATATTTCTAAATATTCCCAATAAATGGAATGACCCTTAATTTTAAATATTCCCCCAATAAACCCTTAATTTTAAAGATTCCCACAAGATTGCTCAAAAATAAAATTTTATTTATTTTTCCCAAATATATATATAGTTTTCGTCGCAATTTCAACACACAACATAAACCCTGTGAGGGATTTTCTATATAAACCAAGAAAAGATGTCGACGCAAAATAAAAATCCCGCGACAAATTTGCTATATAAACCAAGAAAAGTTGTTGTCGCAATTTCGACAATAATAAAAATCCTACGACAAATTTGCTATTACCAAGAAAATTTGTCGTCGCAAGTTCAATGAAAATAAAAATCCTGCAAAGAATTTGAAATATAAACCAAGAAAAGTTGTCGTCACACTTTCGATGCACAATAAAAATCCCACGACAAATTTTCTATATAAACCAAGAAAAGTTGTCGTCGCAATTTCGATGACAATAAAAATCATGTGATAAATTTTCTATATAGACCACACAAGTTTTTGTCGCAATTGTGACACACATTATAAATTCTGTGACGAATTTTCTGTATAAAACACGAAATTTGTATAGTGAAATCATCACTATATATCATGTTGTCATTGCAATAGCGACGAACATTTGGTTTCACTTACTTTTCCTATATTGTCGAGTGTGTGACGATTTCCCTATTGTGTCACACTTTCGACGATTGTGTCACTTAGTTGTATTGGTGATGATATTTCTTTTTTTGTCGCAATTATGAGAAGTTCCCTACGGTCGTCTCTCTTGAAACGTTACTTCAAGTTCATTGAAATTTCCACATCACATGAAATGACATTTGAGAGACTCAAGATTCGCCGCAATATCCATGATATAACGTCGTAAGAGCATCAAAATAGCTGTCGCAAAATGACCCAAATTTGCTAATGAAAAATTCCTCTCGAACATTAAGTACAATAAGGGAAACACAAACCATGTTGCAGGATGCCTCAGTCGGCCCTCGATTGTGGTGCTAACCATAGTTCTTTGATACTATGGGAATGAGAGCTCCAAGTGGCCTGAATTGTACGACAATGACCCGGATTTCATTGTTACATATCATACATTAGGTGTAGGTAAACAAAGTTCCATACTTTCACCTCCAGGATGCACTTTTGTGTTATTTGGGATATATTTGCGTTCCTTCAAGTGAGCATGAAAAGCTAATTTGGGAGGAACATTACAATTGGGTGGAAGGGAACTTCGATGTGGAGAAGACAATATCATTACTTCAGAAATATTTCTACTGGCCAAATATCTAATAGGACATCAATAGGTATATTATATCATGCACTACCTGTGCCATTTCTAAACATGCCAATCAAAAGAAGTGGTTGTACACTCCTATACCTACCATAAACAATCCCTAGGAGTTACTCTCCATGGATCACATGTAAAGTTTTCCCTCCACCAAGCATGGTAACAAGTATGTCTTTGTGGTTGTCAATCGATTATCTGATATGGCCATTTTGGCACCATGTAAGAAGAGTATCATAGCCAAAGACATTGCTAACCTCTTCTTTGAGCATGTTTGGGTTCATTTTGGGCTACCACGGACCATTATTTTAGATAGGCACATTAGCTTCCTTGGTACTTTTTGGTCTATCCTGTGGTCTCTAATGGACACCAAGCTGATCAAATCAACTACCTTCCACCCCCAAACAAATGGAAAAACATAAGCGGTCAATATGATTATTTTCCATGTACAACTCCAAGCATCTACATACATGGGATGAGAGCCTTCCATATGTTCAACATAGCTACAAAAGAGCCCTGCACAACTATATGGTCACAACCCTTTCCAGGTGTTCTTGGGGTTCCAACGACTACCCCCCCATTGATGTAGCTCTACCCATTGCATATTCACAGGAAGAGTCTTCCCATGCTCAAACCATGGTATATAGAGCAACCAAATTTGCTGAATGGATCCATTGCATCCAAAAATAGGTTCATGATATCTCATATCACTACTACATATTGAAAAATTTGCGATGACCACTTGTGATGAAAGTACTCTTTCGTTGCAACATGCAAGAGAAAAAGTTCTTTTTTTCTAAATCTACCCCATGTTCGTCGCAATCTTGATGCCTATAGTTTGATTGAATTATAATGGTCAATGTTCATCACATAAGAGACGACCTTAGATTGTCCGTCGCATAAGCGATGAATGTTGACCATAATAATTTAGTCAAACTTTACCGTTGAAAATGACCTAAAATAAATAGGTGGGAAAAAATAAATATTTTTAGGTCACTATCGTCGCAATGGTGACGATAGTGACCTAAAATTGGCCTACAAATATTTGACGATTTAAATATGTTGCGACAATCTTGCTATAACAACGACAGTTTCGAAAGGGTATTTTTGCGCAGAAAAATGTCGCAGAATGTTGTTAGAGGTGGGGAAAAAAGTATCAAATTGAGATTTCAAGTTGATAAACCAAATATGAAATGAATCCAAGCATCATTTGATATCATCGCAAGAGAGACGAATGTAAATAATCTCGCGACGAATTTTCTATACTATCGACGAAAAAAGTTCGTCGATAATTTTATGCAATAATATCCAAATGGATGTTACTTTTATTTTGAAGCTGTAATTACTACGAATTTTGGGGGATATTAGCTTCAACTACAAAGCACTCCAAGGGGCATCAAACCACTTTCTCACACCAATGTTTAGGGATGAATTTGCATGAGAAAGGTGATAGAAACCTCTACCTCATTGAATATTATGGTTGCTCACACTTACTCCAATCAGAAAGTGGAGTGTGAAGACAAGAGAAGTCAAGAAAAATTAATAATCAAATCCAACCCCTGTCCTCACTACCCCTTTAGCATTTATAGAATAGGCATATAGGTTTAAACAAATTTCACAACCATAAATAGAGGAACAAAGCTATCACATCCCAAATATAAACTCCTCCAAAGAGGGTGTATGAACTAAAGATGGATAAAATGCTATAATAAACCAACTCTTGCTTAAATTAAATATTTTCCAACCCATGCACTTCCTTCCTTGACAATAATAGCTCATCTAAAATAATAAAGTCCAAAAAATTAAGAAAATCTCCTCCTTTTCCATAAACAACCTCCTCAAAGAATGCACTCTAACTTAGGATAATAGTATCACTCTAATCTCCACAAAAATCCTTCTCAACCCATGCACTCTTTTCCTAGGCTCATCAACCAACTCATGGCAAATCATCAACAAGTTGGGCCCACCCAAAAACCTCTTAGGATGCTCTAAAATTGTTTGGACATTACAAATTTGATTGGAAACCAAACTTCTTGGAATGGAGTCAACTTTAACCCATGTGCTATACAAAATATTGGGTCTCCTAAAATAACACCAATTCTTGAAAAATGCCACTTCTAAAAATAGGCCAAAAATTGGTAGTCTCTAATTGTCATCATATTCCACCCCCATACTGTACTCGATACTAGGTCTTTGAAAAATGAAAACTTATATTTTTATACCTTGGGTTGGACCAAGTTTGACTGAGGCCTAAAACATGTTGAAATTTCATAAAAATGGAACCCTATGCTTATCTATCAAATGGGTATCCAAACCTACTTTTAGATTTCAAGAAAGATAAAATTTGTAATAATAGAAATTTTCCAAGATTGTGAATCTTGAAAATTTGAGAGTACTCATTTGAAGAAATCAATTCTAGATCTCCAAAACTATCCTCTATTGCTAAAAATATTAAGTTTCTAAAAATAGAAACTAATAAAAATAGTGGAATCAATAATTTGAAAGTGTTCATCTAATTGTCCTCATCCACCCATGCATATGCCAAATCTGAATGTTCATTTAATGCATGGGGAAGCATTTCTAAAATAGATCTTATAGCCTAAACTGGAAAACTTCTAAAAATAGATCTCTAGAAACTAGAACTAGAAACTTGTTAAAACTAGCACAACATGCATTTCCCCCCTAAAACACTAATATTTGAATACTCTCCAAAAATCATACATTGCAATTGTAAAACAAGATAAGGCTAGAACAAAGATCTACAACAAGGTACCCATATGGCTAAGGTATTCACAAACCATCAATGTTGAATGATAGATTTTGTAATGGTGAGTCCATCCTGTATAATATATGAACCAACGMTGTTGAATGGTGAACTTTGTAATTTTGAGTTCACCCTAAATAATATCCACAAACATATGTTAGAAAGTAACACCTATATTTCTGAAGACAAATATGGTATTAACACACCCTCTATGAATATGGTGTTAACACATCCTCTAGGTTTCAATTTCAAAGCTTAACCCTATGCACTAATTGATTGACTATGATTTGATTTTGGGGATTCATGCTTTCAAAGCGTGCCCTAGAAAAGTTTTGTTTGAAATATTGGCGTAATTTGTACATGTGGCCACAACCCATCCATATGTATCATCAGTGTATTTGTAATCATGGCTAAGGCCATACATTATTATTTTATTGTATAACTAGGTGTGGTTAAGGATGACCTAGTCAACTTTGATATGTGTCTCAATAATCCTCTTGGAGAGTGCACCCTACATATGTGGGATGATAATACCTCTTGGGAGAATTCCCTACTTATGTTGTGTATCCTCTCAAGTAGTGTGCCCTACTTATGTGGACCCATAACTCTTTTTAGGAAGATCTACTAGGGTTTTTTTCATAGTGTCTCACTAGTTGGAAAATATGTCTTTTGGGTGTTGTTGGAGCATGTTTTATGCACTAATTRCAAAGATATTGTTTTCCCACATCACTATCATTTACTTGTTGATTTATTTCAACGCTTTTTAAGTTGTTCCATGCTATGGGCTAGTAGCATCACTTTTTTGTGGCTTCAAAACCAAGGTTTTGAACTTGATTTTTGAGCAACAGTTTGGAAAATTTTGGTCAATGGCATCACTTTTTTGTGGTTGTGAAATTAGGTTTCCATATCTGATTTTTCAGCAATGGTTTAGAGACCTTTTGGCTAGTGGCATCACTTTTTTGTGACTATGGAACTAGGGTTTCCATATTTTATTTTTCAACAACAATCTTTGGAGATTTTTGGTTAGTGGCATTGACCTAAGGTTTGCAAAGATATGGTTTCTAGATTTGATTTTTTTCCTATAGGTGATTTGGATATTTTTGGCTAGAGGTGTTGCACAAAGGATCGTGGATCTAGTGTTTCTTGATTCATCTCTTGTTTAGGGTTTCCTAGGGTTTTATCCATGAGTTTTAAGCCACCTTCAAGGGCTCAGTACAACAACTAATTTGGAAGTTTGTTTGGATCATCTCTCTCAAGGTTCACTTTAGTATTTGTTTCAATTTTTTCTCATCATCACATATGGGTATTCATATATATTATTTTATGGTTTTATCCTTACACAAGGGTTTTGCTTCTCTTCTAGGGTTCCTTGGGTATCTCTAAGGATTTTTACACCCTTTACAAAAGTAACACTTCCATCCTAGGTTTTTACCTCTTTTTAAATCCAACTCTATCTTCGTGTTCATTCTTTCTAGTAATATTTCTTTAGGGATGCATTTTTTGGCTAAGGCTTGTGATGCCCTAAATACAAGAAAAATACATTGCAGAATTATTGGAAGTGTTGGTACCATTTCCTTCTTTGGTTTATGTCGGGGATTCCTTGAGACTTTATGGAACCTTATTGTTTTTTGAACATAATGACCTCAAGATGGGTCTTTTCCCTATCCAATAAATCTACTTATATTTGGGAAGATATGATATGAAAGAACTCTATATGAAATGGTTTTCATATGGAGAGTTGCATCTTCAAGTATTTCTTACCTTGTCTTGAAGGGATTCAAAAGATTGTAGGAGTAACAATTTAGGACATCTTGTTGACACAATTTAAAGCGCACATTTATTTGTGAACCTTGCATATGAGTTTGACCTATTATGCCAAACCCTTGATCAAGACATGCCTTCCCATTTTTTGCATTTTTGGTTTTTTGAATCAAGTACATAGTGCCATATCCTGATATGTTGTCTATATGATCCTTCTAGCGCATATGCTATATTTAATGGAGTTTATATTCACGATCCATTAGGATCATTTCCACTACATCTTTTTGAGGATTCTTGTACAGATAATTCTCAACTGATTGTACTAGATCTATCCTTATTACAGTTTGATGTACCTCATGTTATTGATGTAGCTCAATCCTCCTAAACAATTCACCACCTGTAGCTCAATCCTCTTGCAAAATAAAGTTGCACATATATATAATACAAATTAATAGATACCTTTGACCTACGACATATAATGATATAACAATATGTAATGAATGGAGACCCAAGTGTCGTTATAAGGGTTAGATACCACCCTTTCCCTAGTTGCGTCAGAACCTCCATTTAGGTTGCAAGGTTGAATTTTCCAATGTATGAGCTTTTGATATGCCATAGGATGAAACAACAAGATTGAAAGGTTGGCACCAAATTAATAGCAATAGATCCTTGTTGAAGTTCTTGAGAAAACAAATGCAAGAAAACAACAATCTTAGTAAGTGAATTAGAAAGCTAGATCAATATACACCATTTCAAGTGTACTTGCAAGATATTTTTTTTTAAAGGTTGTTCAAAGACTGATCAAATCCCTTTACAAAGTGGAATTGAATAGTATAAATTGGAAAAGAAATGAACTTACAGAATAAGTGAATGACTAAATAAGTGTTAGAGAGGAAAACTCATATGAAAAATTTGAACCATGAGGTTTGACCACGTGCTGCGAGTTTCTCAGGGCATACCTCAATTTTTTTCCCTAAAATAAATTCTTTATTCTATGAGTCATGAGACATGATTGTGATACAGAGGAAATATTTACATCTCATCGTTGGTTCGGTATGAAGTGTGACATAAGTACCCTCACAAGTTGGGATGGTTTCACAAGATAAATCCATTTGAATATTACCGCCTAAACATGTAGCCCAATTTCCAGACAATAACATTCCCCAAGAATTTGGTACATCTACGACTGTCACATCCATCAATACAAAGATGTCTGAATATGTAGCTGGACTGACCTTCAGATCCTTGATAAGACCACACACCTTGATTTCTCTCTATCCACACCACATACGTTCCAATATGGTGTTGTAGTCTTTAGACCTAATTTGTTCATGAATTGCAATGAAATTACATTGGTTAAGGCCCTATAATTCAACATACATTGATGAAGAATAATTTCATTTAGTACTAAGGTTATGAAGAAAGGTGTGTGACTCATGTTTTTCCTATCTTGATGAATAACCTCTAAACCCATTAATACCTAATGGCCCTTAACCCACTAACTCTTGATATACTAACCTACTTGAACTTCAAAACCATTAATCCTACCCTACTAACCTTTAATTTCCTAACACACTAATCCCTAACCCACTAACCCATTAAGAAATAATGCATTAAACCCTAACACACTAATCCCTAACCCACTAAGTGCCCATTATGAACTAATGAACTAAACCCTAATGCACTCATTTACTAACGCCTAACCTTTAAGACACTTACCACTAACTCATTGACACTTACATTCCTACATATTAACACTCTAATACCTAACCTGAATGGTTGGGAGGTAGGTCTCTCACTCTCCTCACCCATGTTCAAACCCACAATGATATTTTGGCTTGTTGTGATAAGGCTAGAAGGGTAGACGCCCCCCAGGAGTGGGACTCCCCTTGCGGGTGTGTCTTCTAACTTATTGAGTCTTGTTATGTCATAAGTTTATTGCTAGGCATTGGATTTCAATTTGTTGGCACTAATCCAGGGGTTATAATGGAAGCTAGATAGATTTGAACTTTTGTCTCATCTATGTAATTATCCAGGGAAATTACAAATTCCTCTAGTTCTAAAAAAACACTCTAATGTCTAACCCACTAACCATTCACCTTATTATACCCATAACCACTAACTCCTAATCCCTAACACACTAACATGTGACCCTTTGAATTCTAATCCCCAACACGTTATCCACTAACCCATAACCCACTAATCCTTGATCCCCTAATGCACTAACCCCCTAATACCTAACTCACTAACCTTAAAGATACTAACCCACTAACACATAACCCTAACCCATTAACCATGGATGGAAATTATCCCACTAACCACTAACTGGATGACAACTAAGACACTAAATCCTAACCCACTAAGCACTAACACAATAAATTCTTCCTTACTAACCTATTAAATGATTAATTGATATTTAACCAATATCCCTAACACAACACCAAATTAAATTTATATCCCCTAATGATCCCTAAACCACCAAAAGAGCAATCCATAACCCCTAAAACCCAACCACTAATGGTCACTTGTCCGTTAACCCCCAATGAGAACTAATTGACTAACATCTAACCTACTAACTCCTAATGACAATTAATTGACTAACATCTAACCTAGTAATCACTAACCCTGTAAACCAATAACCCCTAATGTTGAACACACAAACCCATTATATAGGCTAAAAATACTAACCCACTAACTCGCAACCCCTAACACACTAATTCTTGACAACTAACCCATTAACTCCTACTAGACTCCAAATCACTAACCCATTAACCCAAAACCTCTAAAACGCCAACTCCTAACCCAATAAACCATTACCTACTGAACCCTAAACCATTATATCTTAAACCATTATCCCCCTTACCACTAACCCCATAACACACTAACCCTTAACCCATAGCTCCTAACACACTAACCACTAGCCCACTAACCCCTAACCCTCTAACCCCTATACCACTAACAAACTCACTCAATGACTTCTGAACCACTAACACACTCACTTAGTGACATCTGAACCACTAACCCATTCACCCACTAACACTTAACCCATACTAACCATTAACCCTTTAAATTGTAACCTATTAAGCCATACCCTACTAACCCTTAATCCTTTGACATGTTAATCCACTAACCACTAACCCACTAAGCCCTTACCCCTTAACTTGTAACCTTGAATCCACTGACACCTAACCCTCTAACCCACTAACCCATAACCCACCAATCCCTAACCCACTAGCCCCTAAATACACCACTAACGCACATATATATTATATATGTTAAATATAATTAAATATATATTAATTTTATAAAATATATTAATTAAAAAAAATTAAAAAATATATAATTCAAACAAACAAATTAAAGACTGCATGACTAAAGCCCGCGTGTCTCACACTCATGATCAAATTAGAGCCCAAAATACACATTTTCGTGCGACAGAGAAGGAGGCGAAGAGGAGGGCAAGAGCTAGAGCACACTCACATGACTGCACTCTCGTGACAGAGAAGCTAATAGATGTTGGGCAAGAGAAGGAAGCCAAGAGGAGGGCAAGAGGAGGCCAAGACACAAAGAAAGATCTGGGCAAGAGAAAGTCGAGGGATAGCGACAAATAAGGAGGCCAAGATCCACATAAAATCACGAGCGACAAAGAAAGAGAAGGAGGTAGTCGAAAATGGTAATTTCATGGGCTTTGTCCCCAAAATCACAATACTCCAATCGAGTTAGGGTTAGGGTTAGCTCTTTTTTTTCTCCATGAAGATCCCTGCTCTTTTTTTTCTCCATATTTCTTACTTTCCCTAATTTTATCAACTAAAGAGATGACCTTCCTCTATTTAGATTTCATTTCCATTGTGCTTTTGTTAGAATTAGAGAAGTAATACAGAACAGAAAAGTGAATACTACTTATGACAAGAAACTCTAAGGAGGATTCAAACATAAAGAAAATACACATGAATAAGAGTATAAGAAGACAAGTTCACCCTAGTCTCACATCTCTAACGCAAGCATGTGAGTCTATGAGTGAAGAAGTACAAGTGATGAAAATACCTTCTCAATTTATTTATATGAAAGTCAAGGAAGGAAAAAATCATAAAGTGGATCAAGTCCACAAAAAAAAATCTATCTAATTACTAAATATCCCCACATGTGGAGAACTCCAAATCCAACTCACACATGCCAAGCTCCAAGGGAAGCACGTCCAACAAACAAGGATTGAACGTTGAACGCTCCACGAGGTGTGTGTAACACTGCTCCTCCAAAGGTCTCCAATTCTCCAACACTCCCTCTTAGGCCATGTATACCTACGGGTCAATGCCACTTACATGATTGGTTTTCAATCCAAGTGTCCTCAAGTCAAGGCCAAGTCTCCATGTAAGAAACCAAGTGTCCCTGTGCCATCTAGTGTTCAATTGCCTCCTCCAAGATACCCAATTATCCTCCTCCAAGGAAAACCATCATCCCAAGGAATCAATCGACCTCCATTTTTGTCTCATGAAGAAAGCCACTAGCCATGTAGGTCTCCAACGCTCCAAGGGAGAATTCTGCATATGCATCAAGACAAGGTCTTACAATTAATGGGAAAGCTAACTCCAATGTGTATGTCCATCACGTCAACTAAGGGTTATCAATACACCATGCACCCCACATCACATGAAGAACCCTTAAGTATGGTGTAACTTAATTCTGGAGTAACCTCGAAAGAAAATACTCCCTCTTTATGAGGAAAGTGTTTTCACCAACATATTTATGCTTCCTTTGCAACTCAATCAAACAATTTCAAAGTAACCTCGAAAGAAAACACACCCTCTTTATGAAGAAAGTGTTTTCACCAACATCATTTTTCTCCCTTTGCAACTCAAACAAACTTTCCTTCTGTAAATTTGAACATGTTGCAATCTCGAAATCAACCACTGGCTCCCAGAAAGGAACTACCCCCCAAACATCACACTCATCCAACAAAGTATCACACATCACCTCCTCAAAACAATTGTAAAGATCACAAATGGAAGAATCTAATACAATATGGTTAACATATCTCCTAGGAGGTATACTCACCCTCATTGATGATATGGACGCTCCTACATGATTTTGTGCATCCTATAATGTTTGGATAAGCCATCTTGGATATTTGTGTGCTAGAGTAGATGATGAGGAATATCTACCCCCAACCTCACCTTGTACACACCTATATTTGATTATTCTTTTACCTTTGAATCAATGTATAGAGGGTCACCTTGCATCCTTGAACCGATAACCATATTTCGGCTAACCTAGCCTCCTCCATCGCTTAGGACCAACAAGGGGTAGTACAAGAATATTAACCTATTGGCCATCGACTATGCCTTTTAGCTTGATTTTAGGCCCCGACTCACCCTCCGTGGATGAACCTTGCAGAGGAACCCTTAGGTTTTCGGGGCATTGGATTCTCACCAATGTTTGCGTTACTCAAGCCGACATTCTTACTTCCGATTTGTCCACACCTGCTCACGTCGGTGCTTCCCTCTGAGGCATAATTATCCCCTACCAATGTATTTTTACATCCCATAGCTTTGATAGATCACTTAGTCCCATTCATCTTTGGCACAAGAGCACTCGATCAATGAGCTATTACACACTCTTTCAAGTTTTCTACTTCTAGGAAAACCTCTTGGCTGTCTTTGCACTCGTACTTCCTTCATCATTGAGCGGTCATTTAGGGGCATTAGCTGATGATCTGGGTTGTTTCCCTGTCAATGATGAAGCTTATCCCCCATTGTCTCACTAGCTGACTTTTACCCCTTTTATTGGGGCAATATAGTATTCATATTTTTTCTTGATTTGGTACCGCTCTTGTGGCCCGTACCGAAATAGTGCTTTACCCCTAGATGGTCCAGTCAACTATTGTGCCTCAACGCATTTCAGGGAGAACCAGCTAGCTCTAGGTTCGAGTGGCATTTCACCCCTAACCACGACTCATCCACTGATTTTTCAACATCAGTCGGTTCGGACCTCCACTTAGTTTCACCCAATCTTCATCCTGGTCATGGATAGATCACCYAGGTTCGGGTCCATAAGAAGTCACAATTTCCCCATGAATATTCTCTCTCGCTACGAATCCGGTGGGTTCCCTTAACCAAGCCACTACTTATAAGTTGCCGACTCATTCTTCAATAGGCATGCAGTCAGAGATATCATTTTCCTCCCACTGCTWGGGAGATTACGGTTTCATGTTCTATTTCACTCCCTGATGGGGGTTCTTTTCACCTTTCCCTCATGGTACTACTTCATTATCGATCACCCAGGAGTATTTATCCTTGCAAGGTGGTCCATGCTGATTCACACGGGATTCCACGTGCCCCATGCTACTTGGGTTAGAGCGTAACCCAATGATGATTTTGGTTATTGGACTCTCACCATATAGGGTGCAAGACTCAACCGTTTCGCCTAGCAACACAGAGCTTATATTGTGCTCTCCCACAACCCCGTTTTCACGGTTTAGGCTACTCCCATTTCATTCGCCGCTACTACAGGAATCGATTTTGCTTTCTATTCCTCTGGCTACTAAGATTTTTCAGCTCACCAGGTTGTCTCTTGCCTGCCAATGGATTAAGCAACAGTTAAAAAGGTTAACCTATTCGAGAATCTTCGGATCTATGCTCATTTTCAACGCCCTGAAGCATTTCATCACTTACCACGCCCTTCCTCATCTCTGGGTGCCTAGGTATCCACCGTAATCCCTTCCTCATTTGAGCCTCGTCATTAAAGGCTATACCATCCTAAGGTGCTACTAAATGGAAATATTTTATCAACGTCCATGAATGATAAATCATAAATCAAACTGTCGGATCTAAATAATTGTGTGCTATCATATACCATTTTATTGGCTAGGATCATGGGCTGGAAATAAGCAGACTCGAACCGCTGACATTCGCCACAGGGTAAACCACCGTCTCTTAGGCCTCTTCGATTGATTCTACCATAGAGGCCAACGATAGACAATAACTCCCCCCTGAACACAACTCACAAATTTCATTGTACTGTGCTCTCCAAAGAGAAACTCTTCCAAAAAAGTGCTAAGTTGAAATCCCATTTCAGGGATTCTTGTAGTTCTGGGCTATCCAGCTACAAGAGAACCAAGACAGGAACGGAGAGCTCTCCCCTTTTTTCACCCGACTTTTTGGTCCTAAGAATGATTTCTCTTCTCTAACCCTTCCTGTCTAACCGGAGCAAACAACTAATGTGTTCCACTCCTCGAATCAGAGTGGGTATATGGTCAGTCTGTGACCCCTAAACACATCCTCTTTATGAGGAAAGTGTTTTCACCAACATCATTTTTCTCCCTTTGCAACTCAAACAAACTTTCCTTCTGCAAATTTGAACACGTTGCAATCAAGAAATCAACCACTGGCTCCCAAAAAGGAACTACCCCCGAAACATCACACTCATCCAACAAAGTATCACACATCACCTCCTCAAAACAATTGTAAAGATAACAAATGGAAGAATATAATACAATATGGTTAACATATCTCCTAGGATGTATACTCACCCTCATTGATGATATGGGCACTCCTACATGATTTTGTGCATCCTAAAATGTTTGGATAAGCCATCTTGGACTTTTGTGTGCTAGAGTAGATGATGAGGAATATCCACCCCCAACCTCACCTTGTACACACCTATATTTGATTCTTCTTTTACCTTTGAATCAATGTATAKAACAACAACCTCTTCACTCCTTTCAATCAATGAGGGAGATATCT
>JASDQU010107598.1:0-22884 GCA_032191745.1 Picea mariana
ACGGGGGGTTATTTGGATGCCTACCCCTGAAATCCTACCTAGACTAAAATTTTCTTTTGGCACCTCCTGTGGAGGACAACTTAGTGAGTTGTTTAGAAATATTTTTAGATGAAGTTGTTTTGTGAGGCTGGGGGTGAAAACCAACCTCGTTTGATTAAAAGTAGGAGTGGATAGTCTTATCAAGAAAAGATGGGGTGTTTTCAAAATCCATTTGGAGGAAACCTACTTATACCACCACGTTTCGAGACGAGCTATGTGATTGAAAAAGTGACTTTTGTGTGTGAGTGAAAGTGTACCAAATTTTAGTTTATTTAGATGTCACCTTGCAGCATGTGGACGTCGCTTGGTCCTTTACAAGAGTTTGATTACCTAATTAGCTAGATGTCATTGGTACAACCTTGTGGAATTTTAAAATCCCTAGGAAACTAGCATGTGGACATGTGGTCTGTTACTATCCTTTATCTCCCTATGTGTGAGTTAATATAGAAAAGCATGAAACTATCCTAGATTGAACATGTGGGCATGTGTGGGCCCTTTACAAACCTTTAAACTCTCCTAGTTTTTTGATCTATGAAAGCAGAATTTCAACCACTATCCTACTTTTGTGACATGTGGGCATGTATGGGCCCGTTACAAATTTAAGATATGTTTGAAAAATGAAACTAAGAGGGGTCCCAAAAAGGGCCTTTGTCCTCTCCTAAAAGTTTGCAATTTTTGTTAAGGGAGATGAGATTGTTTTCGCAATCCTTTTCTGGTTCTCACGATCGCTTGATAGCGCAAGAGAAGAGCATACTCAAGATTGTTACTTTCAACTTCTAGTCCCAAAATGTGAGTTTAGATGTGATTAGAATTGATGTTCAACTTCGATTTATAAATCAAAGCAAGCCATCCACGTTGCAAGAAGCAAATAAGGGAAATTGACTTTTATCCACCTAAGTGCCTATGTTTGTTTGATTATCCCCTTTATAAGTTGAGGGGTCTAAGTGGTGCAGTGTTTAGAGCATGCATATCATCATTCTTAAGAAGGAAACTGATTTTCCCCACATACAAGAGCTTACAATGTAAATTTTAGTTCAAATGTGCGGCCCCTAGTGTGGACAGAGGCACATATGGCGCCTGCGCGCTGACAGAACTGAGAAGTAAAGCACATGCGCACAGAAAGAAACTGTGGCACAGGCGCATGTGCGCACGATGCGCGCCTGTGGGGTGGAATAACCGCGCGCCTGTGACAAACGACCGAGAGGAAAAATCCGGATGGATTTCTCTCACTCCTCTTGTGAATTGACTGGTTAGTAGGTCGGGAGAGGCCGGTTTGTGAACTTGCAAGTTAATGAAATCAAAAGGAAAGAAAAATAATCCCAAATGAGGGAGGAATTGATACTTTCTCCCCAGTACGGTCGCCAATCTGTTTACACCCAATTCGTCACTTGGTGAGCAAATAAAGGGTGCTTACATGCCTAGTTGGGCCTTGCTAAGCATGACAGCTGTAGAGGAAAGGGTTAGAAAAAGAAACAACAAGACTATAAACAAGAATTAAATTAAAACAAACTAAAACTATGAGCATATGGAAAAGAAAATAACAAACACAATGGACCAATATCACCAATGTATTAGGCTGATCAATCGATGAAATCCAAAGAACAATGAAGAAAGGGAACTGTGGCTCCTTCTTCCTCCAAAGAAAGGCTCTTGAGGCCCTCACAAACTTGCTCTCCTTACAATGAGAAAATGAGAATGATGGTGAAAGAACTCCAAGCACATTCACTCAATGGAGAGGTGAATTGTCAAAGAATGAGTCTTTAACAATCTTAGCAGCGTAACAATACATGAAATTCCTTGAGAAAATGATGTTTCTTCATGGCTTTTTATAGCATGGCATTGGGTTATTATGTAACTCCTTTGAGGTGTGAAAAGGGGCTCTTTAGGGCTCAATTAGGTCTTTGACCAGCCTACCATGCGGATTCATCTCAGATTTGATGTCAAATCGGCTTGGGAGCTGATCCATTAGTGGTTGGGAGGCCGACCAATTTCAATAAATGCGTCGTTTAGCAGGTGCGCGGGTTTTTCACCCAACAACCGTGCATCGTGTGCGATGCACGCATTGTACGTTGTTGTTCCATGCATATGCACGCGCACCCAGATTCTGTAAAGCGCCCTTCAATTTTTGGTTACTTTGTATAGTTTTTGACTCTTTTGCAATGCTGTGGAATTAATCCTGTGCCATGAATGAATTCATTCCTATTTTGACGATGCAGAGTTCTTGTCGCCATGTGCGGACGAAATTTCAGTGATAACATGGGGCATATATATTATCATTTTAAGTGTTCATGAATCATGGATGGAAAAGAACACTTGTCATTGACATGAAAAACAATAGAAAACATCAACCTGACACAGAGCAGTAAACTGTAGCCCTAAATATTATTTCACTTAGAGCATAAATCTTCAAACAATTAACAACAATACCACTAACAACTATAGGATTTGTTCTACCTTCATAGTGCACAACGAATCATAGAAAGTACAAGCCACAATATTGTGAAGGATTTTATTCATTATTGGAATTGAAGGATTTATTACAATCTTGATGACAGTAATCCCTCAAGAACCCAGCTTGTATATTAATTACCATCTTATTACCTTTTTTTTCTGTGTATTATCAATTCAGACTCCTCAACTGGTGGTTTGTGCCTCTTCCTTTCATGTCGATTCATTTTTCCTGGTCATTTCACTTCTTAGATAGTTGAAGAGATGAACCATCATGCTATTCATTACCAACTGTCTTCTCAATTCTCCATTCATTCTTTCCCTTGTCACAAGCGATTTGACAGTTGGCATTTGACCTTCCTTAGACACATGGATGGTTTCTCAAGTGTCAACATAGGAGTCGCAACACTTACATCAGAGTAACAACATAGAAGTAACAACACAGGAGTAGCAGCATAGGAGTAACAACACAAGAGTAACATAATAGGAGTAACAACAGAAGAGTACAACACATGAGTGCAACACAAGTCCTTATTCCTCCTACAATTTACTCATACATAAATAAATAAAAAATTCTTTGGTGATGCGGATTGCCTGAGGCCAAGGATGCTCCTACATCAGACACCCTTGGTAAGAAAATCATGAGCTTCCAGCTGATGTGGTAACTAGTTCAAAGGTTGAAGAACTTCGTTGGCATGCTAGCTCTTGCTCGGACACCCACGTTGCAACTTCTAATCCCTTGTTTTTCCATTTAATTAAATATTCCAAATACTTCTTTCGACGGGTTTCTTTACCAACCCTTGTGGTCAAAATTTCTTCCATTTCTTCCACTTGTTTGACTGGTAGTTGTCGCTTCCATTCATCCAACGTACCTATTTCATCACTCTCTTCTCCTTTTTGAAATTCATACAAATATGCAACATTGAATGTCAAAGAGATATCAAAGTCCTCTGGTAATTCTAATTTATATGCATTTTCAAAAGTTTTCCTCAAAATTCTACATGGGCCTATCTTTTTGTACTTCAGTTTACTGTAGGTATAGCTAGGGAATCTTTCCTTTCGCAAATGTGCCATTACGAGTTCACCTTCCTCAAAAAAAATTGTTCTTCTTTGCATATCTTCCCTCCTTTTGTACTTGGAATTACTCTGTTGCAGTCTCCTTTTCACTTGTTCATGCAATTCTTGAAGATCATCTGCAAAATCACTTGCATCAGTACTCTTCATTTCTTTCAAATATGGTAACTTTACCAAGTCTACAATTCCTTTTGGTGACTTTCCATAAACAATCTAGAAAGGAATCTTCCTGGTTGATCTACTCTTTGAATCATTATAGAAAAATTTAGTCGATGCCAAGATCATATCCCACTGTTTGGGATTATCACCACTCAAACTCCTCAACAAATTTCCTAGACTTTTGTTTACCACTTCAGTCTACCCTTCAGTTTGTGGGTGATAGGTTGTGTTATAGTGCAATTTGTAGGTTGGGAAAATCCCTACCAAACCACAGAACAAGTGCTACAACTTGGGATTCCTACACCTAGTGTCACCTCGATGTAGGTCCCGCACTTCAAGAGTGACTAGGTCACTCTAGGGAGGTGATCTCGGTAAACCTAGGGGGATTAAGATGGAGATGAATATGGATGGAAATGAAGCCCCTATAGGTAAAGTCTAAGTGGAGTGAAAGGTGGAAATATATATCTTGCAAGTCAAGTAATTGTTGACCCACAAGTATAACACTTCTCTGGATGATTGTACCTGCTCGAGACACAAGAAACGACACTTTGTAATAGTATATGTTAGTTGGACAAAAAATGTAAGCTTGATGTCCCTAATTTGTAGAAGTAGATAACAGTATATATCAGAAAGTAAATGGTACTATAATCTTCTCAATAAATGCTAAAGATCAAGTAGAAAATGCAAGAGAAAAACTAGTAATTGACTAGCTTAACTCAAGATGAAAAACCAATACTCTTAGCATAAAAGATAAGGTTGTTGTAAACACTTGTCTACAGAAACTTATATCATCCTTATGGATGTAACATTCAATGTAATAAAAAAAGAAAATCATCCATTTAAATATCCTCAAACTTTGCCAAAAAGTGTGTTGGACCAAGGAGAACAAGTGTGCAAACTTTGAGCAAAATGCAATGGTTGATAAGAGAGTTGTTCAAGCAAGTAAGTTAGGGTTTCTGAAGCCCTAATGGCTTAAGATGAAATTTTACAACAACATCAATAAGGAGTCTGTATATGAGGATTCCCTAGTGGCTATTAGGTTCCTAGGGCACAAGGAAAACAATCCACTTTGCAAGAAGTAACCGAAAATCACGTTTCTGAATGCAATATTTTATTTCTCCAATGTAACAAATCAATGACCAGTTCCTTTACTATTGGGTTAATGGAGTCACAGGGATATTATAGAAGCTACCTCCTTGGGGGTGTAAGCCCTTTTACTCCCCAAGGGAGGTTTCTCTAAGATAGGTTTTAAGCGAAGAGGGTGTATGCCCTTATACTTCTCTTAGCAAACCCTTAATCAATGAGATGAAGCAAATAAAATGATGAAGGCTATGGTGGGGGTGTATGCCCTTATACTTCCCACCTAGCTCCTAGCATAAAAATACTTGAACTTGAAAAATGATAGCATTATAGTATAAAACCATACCAATATCAAGAGAAATGCCAAGATAAATCACCACAAGAGCTAGAAAGCATCATCCAAAGCTAGTGCTAGACCTTCCTCCATCAACAATTCATAAACATAGCCATACAAAAAGTTCACAAGAGATAAAAGAGCCAAGAGGGCCAAAATTTCAGACCAAGTCTCTCACAGGAGGGAGAGTTATGTTTCAAATGAGATCTTATGATCTCTATTTATACTAAATGTATCTACAATAATTTGTCCACAAAATAAGGAGTAAACCAATAAAGAATAGGGGTCAAAAAACCCAATCTTTCCCCCTTAACAAAGTAATGTTAAACAATTCACTTAAAATTTCACTTTTTGCACAAATTAAACCCTAATTTAGGAGGACGTCACCCCTTTAGGGGATGTTTTGCCACCTTGAGGAAATAGTTGGTGTTGGAGAAGCATGAATGGGCCTCCAAAGGCCATGTGTCAAGAATATAGGCACTCATATCATAGTGAATACCCTTCTCCTCCTCAAATTTTGATGTGTCAAAGAGTGGCACCTCACCACCATGCCCTAGCCCCCAAGATCATGACGTCAAGCTAAAAAGTGGAACGTTTTGTCCCTCCAGGGAAAATCGTTTGGAAAGTAGGAGGTGGGCTAGGTTGTCTAAGTCATCATCAAGGCCATCCAAGTCTGATCTCTCCCATCCTACATGCAGGCCCCTTGCATCCAACCTATGAGCTTATAGCCCCATGGAAGCCCAAGCTAGGCTTGCTCTCCCAAAACTGTCAACCATCGAGGTCCCGCAAAGACAAATGAGCATGCCCTCCAAGGATATCAAGTCATAACATCATGATAAGTGAATCCAATCAATAAATAAGCCATCTAAACATGTGCATCAAAGATCACTATATCAAAGAATTAACAACTCAAAGACACTATGTGACTTTTCAAGATTAAATATGGGAGGGTTGACGAGGTGTCCTATTGGGTAGGACTTTCCCTAGGTCAAGGAGAGCTTCCAAGAGATCCCTCTCTAAGCCACATAGAGTGGATGAAGTGGTAGGGGTCAAGACTCAATGGGCATAGAGATCATGACATACAGAGGGTCGTAGTGTCTCATTCATGGGTGCCTTTGTAGAGGGTGTGTGGTACCTTCATCCGCAATGCACTTTTTCCAATCCCATCAATTGCCTTTTATCTTTCTTTCTTTGTATTTTCTTTCATAATAGCATAAGGAGATATTGAAGGTCACTTCCCTGGAGTGGTGACCAAATGATGGCAATGTCACCCACAAACACCTAGTGGAAATAAGAAGGTTGGCTCATGATGAGACCCCCTTTCTCTCAACCATGCAACTGAGAGCCACTTCCCTAGTTTGGTGACCAGATGATGACAATGTCATACTACTAGATATATATGGATGTGATAGGTCAGCTGGTGATGAGACCTCCTATCCTTCAACTTAACCTTTTAAGCATTCTTTATTATATTGTGGGTCCCCTTTATTCAAATATAAGTGTTTCATTGCTTTCTTGGGTGATGCCTGGGAGAAGCATAGAGAAGGTTTATATAAGAATTTTATCTTTTACCCAACACCAACCCCTCTGGGCCTTTATCCCCTTCTTCCAATAGAATGAGGGACAACCCCTTCTTGGGTTAATATACCCTAAAATGCCAAGAGATAAGGAAATGGAGGGGAAGAATGATGGAAAGTGGTAAGTATGGTCAGGAATGGTATGATGGCTCATTAAGGGAGTTCCCAGTAGAAAACCCATCTCCAAGGAAAACAACTTACTAGGGCATAATGTCAACCACCAAGGTGAAGTAGGGAAAAAGGCATAATGTCCAAGCACATATCATGAAGTCTAGAGAAATCTAAGATACAACATAATCAAATTGCTTGAATAATGAAATGATGCTCACAATAATACTGACTTGTACCTCATGGAGCAAGGCCCACTTCCTTCTAGAAACCAACTCATGTGGTGGATGTCATATGAAAACCTATGACCATCTGTGGTGGTCAGTGGGTTTCCAGCTGTGAAAAGGTTACTGCTAGTCATGTATTCTCTCGACACTCCATATCTAGAACCTGAGGGCCTAGAGGCATCATCTCCTTAGTTATCCACAAAATGGGGATAACATCTGGCTCCTACTTGGGGACATGTGCTCACCGTAGAGTGCATGAGAACTGCAACATCTCCTGGCAGACCCGTGCCTGCAAGGAAACATCAAATTGTCAAGTGCAGGATGGCCTACTCATCCTTGTTCTCATATGATCATAATCCAAACCAACTAAGCTAGAAAAAGAAAATTTTGACATTTTTTCAAAAAATTCTAAACTAAGCATGAAATCAATATGCAAGTAGAGAAAAATGAAAATGAAGTGTATCTAAACTAGTATGAGCAATCAAGATGAAAATGCAGGGAATCAAAATAACTTACCTACTTACCTGGGGCATGGGCCCTGAAGAAGTCATGTGACCTAGATGTGAGGTTGGAGAAGAGACCCATCTACTGGTAATGGCATCTTTCTCCCGTCTAATGTTGTCAAATAGTATATTTCTATGTTGGACTTCTTCTTGATGATGTAAGGGCCAAGCCATGAATTTTTATCTTCTTGGTCATATCTAGGATTTCCCTTTCTTTTTTCCCACATGAGCACAAGATTTCCTTCATTGAAATTGATGCAAGGTGTACCCTTATCGCGTGGAGGCTCTGTGTGGACTGTATCTTCGATGGATTCTTCATTTTTCTCATCTTCCTTTTATATAATATGAATAGATTCCAGCTCCTTCCTATGGTACTGTGCAGTCTTCTTTTTATATGTCCATGGGAGAAACATCTCTACTACATCTTCCTACATGAAGGGTAACTCGGACGGATCATACTCAAAAATATGAGGAAGAATATCATGGTAGTGTTCACTGACATAGTTGGGGCCCCTCAAATTCATCACGTGTGTATTTTTCTTTTCCCTGTTATGTAATATCTCATACGTGCCATCGCCCATGGGAATATATGAATGTGTAAAGTTCATATTAAGGAAACCTCCAAGGGCTGAGGACTAGGTCCTTGACAAGATCATTCACCATGCATCAGGGACATTGATCACCAATATGTCCATGAGGACTCTGATATGTGGAAAATCTATCAGAAATACCTCAATGTCTTCACATACTCCCAGGACCTTAACTCTTCTTGAATCAATACCAAAAATATTTCCATAAGGTCGGGTTGTCTTCAAACCAAGCTATTTTATTACCATCAAAGATATGACATTTTCTTAGGCCCCTGAATCAAGCATGCAGTTGTTCAACCAGAGGCCATTCATGCCTAATGAGAGATAGAAGGGAGGGTTCTTGTCTTTTGGTTGATCAATATACATAGTGTTTAACATGACGAGAGGATCCTCCTTCTCAGCTGGCACCTATAATATCCTCAAAATTTCCCTTTTCACGGGATCTTACCCATCTCTATCATTGGGACCGTCATATTCAGTTTTCCAAACATGTTTGCAACATCTATATTCAACTGAACGTCATCTGTGGGAGTTGGCTTCGGAAGTAACTCATATACCAGTGGTGGAGGTGGTGGAGCTACCTTTTCTGCTATTGGAAAAGGAGTGTCATGCTGTAATGGAGGGGCTGAAGAATTTTTTTTTTCCTATAGGTTAGAATTTTCTCTTCCTAAATTCCCTCTTTTGATCATCAGTTAGTTTATTTAAGGCTTGGATTCTCCCCTCTCTTTCTCCTATTCATTTGGCTTCATTGATCTGTTCTTAAGTAACCTGTTCATCATTGAGATTTAAAATCATGAAGTTTATATCATGAGGATAATATTCGTATTTTGGGGGGCATTCATCTTCCCTATGGGTTTGTTGGCATAGGAGACACCAAGATTCTATATCAACTATCCCAACAAGTTTCAAAGTATTCGGGGCCTTTGCCTCTTATTGAGGTCTTGGTTTCCAACCAGTGGAATCTCTCTGTTGTCTAGAAAATTGAGGTATGGGAGTAGATTTATTTCTTTCCACTGTATTCATATGGTTCATAAGTTGATCATTCACCTGGAGAAAATGAGTATTCATCTGGTCTATCTTCTGAGTCAGGGGAGAAATCGAATCAGGAACACTGTTGTTGGAAACCTTCATCCTTGATTCTATCTTGCTGCGAGGGTACTGAAAAGTTTCTATTTTTGAATCAAGGAGATTCTCTTCAATGTCAATACTAAATTCTTTAGCCTCTGCCAATGATGTAGGATTTTTATCTTTAAGAATGTATCGAAATTTCCCTTCAAAGGCATTCATGTAAAGGAGATGAACTGATGATGTGGTAGGATGACAATCTGTTGGAATTTGATTATACATCCTGTCAAATATTGAAATGAATTCCTTTATAGTTTCATTCTCCTTTTTCTTTATTTGATTGAACTGAGTCCCAAGTGTCCCACCATATACTTTTATTGAACGTCTATTTTTAAATAAGGAAGAAAAGGCATCATAGGCCATGATATGATTATCATGGAGTCCTCTGAACCAATCAAGAGCTTCTTCAGTCAATGATGAGGTGAATAGTCTCATGGCCACATATTCATGATCAATACATGCACTGTCCATATCTCGGCCCATTAAATAAATGTGGTCTTCGACAGTTCTCACATTCTTTACTGGGAACTTTGGCAACCACTTGTTGACATTTGTTGGAATCTAGTTAGGGTAACCTTAGATATTGGCCATGTTAAGGGGATTGTAGAGGTCTCTTACCCAAGGGAGAGCCATTGGAGCAAGGGGATGGGATTTATGGAGAAGGGTTTTAGCAACGGGAAACTTGAGAGGAGGCCTTCTATGGTAAACCATAGAAGGCTTGGACCTCCCAGGGGGAAAAGGTTTGGGTAAAGAAGGATTTTGGGAAGGTGGAGTCACCAAATGAGTTTCATAATGAACTCATCAAGGAAGGTGGAAAGGGAACATTCCTCATGTGGAGTCTCTAGGTAAGCTAATGGAAATGCTTTGGGATAGCTTACAAAAGTGTCGTTAGGGTATGAAGAGGATTCAAAATCCTCCCCGACAATAGCGCCAAAATGTTATAGTGCAAGTTGTAGGTTGGGAAAATCCTGACCCAACCACTGAACAAGTGGTACAACTTGGGAATCCTACACCCAATGTCACCTCGATGCATGTCTCACACTTCAAGGGTGACTAGGTCACTCTAGGGAGGCGATCTCAGTGACCCTAGGGGGATTGAGATGGAGATGAATATGGATGGAAATGAAGGCCCTATAGTTCAAGTCTAAGTGGAGTGAAAGGTGGAAAGATCTGTCTTACAAGTCAAGTAATTGTTGCCCCACAGGTATAACACTTCTTCGGATGATTGTACCTACCCAAGACACAAGAAAAAACACTTTGCAATAGTATATGTTAGTCAGATTAGGAAGTTAATTTTTCTAAAGATCAAGTAGAAAATGCAAGAGAAAAACTAGTAATTGACTAGCTAAACTCAAGATGAAAAACCAATACTCTTAGCATAAAAGATAAGGTTGTTGTAAACACTTGTCTGCAGAAAATTATATCATCCTTATGGATGTAACATTCAATGTATTACAAAAAGAAAATCAGCCACTTAAATCTCCTCAAACTTTGCCAAAAAGTGTGTTGGACCAAGGAGAACAAGTGTGCAAACTTTGAGCAAAATGCAATGGTTGATAAGAGAGTTGTTCAAGCAAGTAAGTTAGGGTTTTTGAAGCCCTAATGGCTTAAGATGAAATTTTACAACAACATCAATAAGTAGTCCCTATATGAGGATTCCCTAGTGGCTATTAGGTGCCTAAGGCACAAGGAAAACAATCCACTTTGCAAGAAGTAAACATGGTCGAAAATCACGTTTCTAAATACAATATTTTATTTCTCCAATGTAACAAATCAATGACTAGTTCCTTTACTATTGGGTTAATGGAGTCACAAGGAGATTAGAGAAGCTACCTCCTTGGGGGTGTAAGCCCTTTTACTCCCCAAGGGAAGTTTCTCTAAGATAGGTTTTAAGCGAAGAGGGTGTATGCCCTTATACTTCTCTTAGCAAACCCTTAATCAATGAGATGAAGAAAATAAAATGATGAAGGCTATGGTGGGGGTGTATGCCATTATACTTCCCACCTAGCTCCTAGCATAACAATACTTGAAACTTGAAAAATGATAGCATTATAGTAGAAAACCATACCAATATCAAGAGAAATGCCAAGATAAATCACCACAAGAGCTAGAAAGCATCATCCAAAGCTAGCGCTAGACCTTCCTCCATCAACAATTCATAAACATAGCCATACAAAAAGTGCACAAGAGATAAAAGAGCCAAGAGGGCCAAAATTTCAGACCAAGTCTCTCACAAGAGGGAGAGTTATGTTTCAATTGAGATCTTATGATCTCTATTTATAGTAAATGTATTTACAATAATTTGTCCACAAAATAAGGAGTAAACCAATAAAGAATAGGGGTCAAAAAACCTAATCTTTCCCCCTTAACAAAGTAATGTTAAACAATTCACTTAAAATTTCACTTTTTGCACAAATTAAACCCTAATTTAGTAGGACGTCACCCCTTTAGGGGATGTTTTTCCACTTTGAGGAAATAGTTGGTGTTGGAGAAGCATGAATGGGCCTCCAAAGGCCATGTGTCAAGAATCTAGGCACTCATATCATAGTGAAGAGCCTTGTCCTCCTCAAACATCGATGTGTCAAAGAGTGGCACCTCACCACCATGCCCTAGCCCCCAAGATCATGACGTCAAGCTAAAAAGTGGAACATTTTGTCCCTCCAAGGAAAATCATTTGGCAAGTAGGAGGTGGGCTAGGTTGTCCAAGTCATCATCAAGGCTGTCCAAGTCTGATCTCTCCCAGCCTACATGCAGACCCCTAGCATCCAACCTATGAGCTTGTAGCCCCATGGAAGCCCAAGCTAGGCTTTCTCTCCCAAATCTGTCCACCATCGAGGTCCCGCAAAGAAAAATGAGCATGCCCTCCAAGGATATCAAGTCATAACATCATGATAAGTGAATCCAATCAATAAATAAGCCATCTAAACATGTGCATCAAAGATCACTATATCAAATAATTAGCATCTCAAAGACACTATGTGACTTATCAAGCTTAAAAATGGGAGGGTTGACGAGGTGTCCTATTGGGTAGGTCTTGCCCTAGGTCAAGGAGAGCTTCCAAGAGATCCCTCTCTAAGCCACGTAGAGTGGATGAAGTGGTAGGGGTCAAGACTCAATGGGCATAGGGATCATGACATACAGAGGGTCGTAGTGTCTCATTCATGGGTGCCTTTCTAGAGGGTGTGTGGTACCTTCATCCGCAATGCACTTTTTCCAAGTCCATCAATTGCCTTTTATCTTTCTTTCTTTGTATTTTCTTTCATAATAGAATAAGGAGATATTGAAGGTCAATTCCCTGGCATGGTGACCAAATGATGGCAATGTCAGCCATAAACACCTAGTGGAAATGATAAGGTTGGCTCATGATGAGACCCCCTTTCTCTCAACCATGCAATTGAGAGCCACTGGCCTAGTTTGGTGACCAGATGATGACAATGTCATACCACTAGATATATATGGATGTGATAGGTCAGCTCGTGATGAGACCTCCTATCGTTCAACTTAACCTTTTAAGCATTCTTTATTATATTGTGGGTCCCCTTTATTCAAATATAAGTTTTTCATTGCTTTCTTGGGTGATCCCTGGGAGAAGCATAGAGAAGGTTTATATAAGGATTTTATCTTTTACCCAACACCAACCCCTCTGGGACTTTATCCCCTTCTTCCCATAGAATGAGGGACAACCCCTTCTTAGGTTAATACCATAAAATCCAAAGAGATAAGGAAATGGAGGGGAATAATGATGGAAAGTGGTAAGTATGGTCGAGAATGGTATGATGGCTCATTAAGGGAGTTCCCAATAGAAAACCCACCTCCAAGGAAAACCACTTACTAGGGCATAATGTCAACCACCAAGGTGAAGTAGGGAGAAAAACATAATGTCCAAGCACATATCATGAAGTCTAGATAAATCTAAGATACAACATAGTCAAATTGCTTGAATATTGAAATGATGCTCACCATAATACTGACTTGTACATCATGGAGTAAGGCCCACTGACTTCTGGAAGCCATCTCGTGTGGTGGATTTCATTTGCAAACCTATGACCATCTATGGTGGTTAGTGGGTTTACATCTATGCAAAGGTTATAGTTGGTCATGTAGTCTCTTGACACTCCATATCTGGAACCTGAGCGCCTCGAGACATCATCTCCTTAGTTATCCACAAAATGGGCATAACATCTGGCTACTACTTGGGGACATGTGCTCACCGTAGAGTGCATGAGAACTGCAACATCTCCTAGTAGACCCGTGCCTGCAAGGAAACCTCAAACTATCAAGTGTAGGATGGCCTACTCATCCTTGTTCTCATATGATCATAATCCAAACCAACTAAGCTAGAAAAGGAAAATTTTGACATTTTTCAAAAAAATATAAACTAAGCATGAAATCAATATGCAAGTAGAGAAAAATGAAAATGAAGTGTATCTAAACTAGTATGAGAAATCAAGATGAAAATGCAGGGAATCAAAATGACTTACCTACTTACCTGGGGCACAGTCCCTGAAGAAGTCATGTGACCTAGATGTGAGGTTGGAGAAGAGACCCATCTACTGGTAATGGCATCTTTCTCCCATCTAATGTTGTCAGATAGTATATTTCTATGTCAGACTTCTTCCTGATGACATAAGGGCCAAGCCATGATTTTTTATCTTCTTGGTCATATCTGGGATTTCCCTTTCTTTTGTCCCACATGAGAACAAGACTTCCTTCATTGAAATTGATTCAAGGTGTACTCTTATCGTGTGGAGGTTCTATGTGGACTGTATCTTCGATGAATTCCTCATTTTTCTCATCTTCCTTTTGTATAAGATGAATAGATTCTGGCTCCTTCCTATGGTACCGTGCAGTCTTTTTTTTATATGTCCATGGGAGAAACATCTCTACTGCATCTTCCTACCTGAAGGGTAACTCGGATGGATCATACTCAAAAATATGAGGAGGAATATCATGGTAGTGTTCACTGACATAGTTGGGGCCCCTCAAATTCATTACGTGTGTATTTTTATTTTCCCTATTATGTAATATCTCATGTGTGCCATCGCCCATGGGAATATATGCATGTGTAAGGTTCATATTAAGGAAACCTCCAAGGGCTGAGGACTAGGTCCTCGATAAGAGCATTCCCCATGCATCAGGGACATTGATCACCAATATGTCCATGAGGACGCTGATATGTGGAAAATCTATCAGAAATACCTCAACGTCTTCACATACTCCCAAGACCTTAACTCTTCTTGAATCAATACCAAAAAAATTTCCATAAGGTCGGGTTGTCTTCAAACCAAGTTGTTTTATTACCATCAAAGATATGACATTTGTTGAGGCCCCTAAATCAAGCATGCAGTTGTTCAACCAGAGGCCACTCATGCCTAATGAGAGATAGAAGAGAGGGTTCTTATCTTTTGGTTGATCAATATACATAGTGTTTAACATGACGAGAGGATCCTCCTTATCAGCTGGCACCTATAATATCCTCAAAATTTCCCTTTTCACGGAAGGGATCTTACACATATCTGTCACTGGGACCGTCATATTCAGTTTTCCAAACATGTTTGCAACATCTATATTCAACTGAACGTCATCTGTGGGAGTTGGCTTTGGAAGCAACTCACATACCAATGGTGGAGGTGGTCGAGCTACCTTTTTTTCTATTGGAAGAGGAGTGTCAGGCTATAATGGAGGGGTTGAAGCATTTTTTTTCCTATAGGTTAGAATTTTCCTCCTCCTAAATTCCTTCTTCTGATCATCTGTTAGTTTATTTAAGGCCCAGATTCTCCCCTCTCTTTCTCCTATTCTTCTGGATTCATTGATCTGTTCTTGAGTAACATGTTCATCATTGAGATTGAAAACCATGAAGTTTATATCGTGAGGATAATTTTCATATTTTCGGGGGCATTCATATTCCCTATGGGTTTGTTGGCATAGGAGACACCAATCTTCTATATTAATTGTCCCAACAAGTTTCAAAGTATCTGGGGCCTTTGCCTCTTATTGAGGTCTTGGTTTCCAACCGGTGGCATCTCTCTACTGTCTAGAAAATTGAGGTCTGGGAGCATATTTCATTCTTTCCACTGTAGTCATATAGTTCATAAGTTGATCCTTCACCTGGATAAAATGAGTATTCATTTGGTCTATCTTTTGAGTCAGGGGAGAAATCGGATCAAGAACACTGTTCTTGGAAACCTTCGTTCTTGATTCTATCTTGCTGCGAGGGTACTAAAAAGGTTCTATTTTTGAATCAAGGAGATTCTCTTCAATGTTGATACTAAATTCTTTAGCCTCTGCCAATGATGTAGGATTTTTATCTTTAAGAATGTATTAGAATTTCCCTTCAAAGGAATTCATGTAAAGGAGACAAATTGATGATGTTGTAGGACGATAATCTGTTGGAATTTGATTATACAGCCTGTCAAATCTTGAAATGAATTCCTTTATCGTTTCATTCTCCTTTTTCTTTATTTGATTGAACTGAGTCCCAAGTGTCCCACCATCTACTTTTATTGAACATCTATTTTTAAATAAGGCGGAAAAGGCATCATAGGTCATGATATGATTATCATGGAGTCCTCTTAACCAATCAAGAGCTTCTTCAGTCAATTGTGAGGTGAATAGTCTCATGGCCACATCTTCATGATCAATACCTGCATTATCCATATTTCGGTCCATGAAGTAAATGTGGTCTTCGAAAGTTATCACATTATTTCCTGGGAAATTTGGAAACCACTTGTTGACATTTGTTGGCATCTAGTTAGGATAACCTTAGATATTGTCCATGTTAAGGGGTTTGTAGAGGTCTCTTACCCAAGGGCGAATCATTGGAGCAAGGGGATGGGATTTATGGAGAAGTTTTTAGCAACGGGAGACTTGAGAGGAGGCCTTCTATTGTAAACCTTAGAAGGCTTGAACCTCCCAAGGGGAAAAGGTTTGGGGAAAGAAGGATTTTTGGAAGGTGGAGTCACCAGATGAGCTTCAAAATGAACTCATCAAGGAAGGTGGAAAGGGAACATTCCTCACGTGGAGTCTCCAGGTAAGCTAATGTAAATGCTTTGGGATAGCCTACGAAAGTGTTTTTAGGGTATGAAGAGGATTCTAAATCCTCCCCGACCACAGCGCCAAAATGTTATATCGCAAGTTGTAGTTTGGGAAAATCCCGACCAAACCACTGAAAAAGTGCTACAACTTAGGAATCCTACACCCAATGTCACCTCGATGCAGGTCTCGCACTTCAAGGGTGACTAGGTCACTCTAGGGAGGCAATCTCGGTGACCCTAGGGGGATTGAGATGGAGATGAATATGGATGGAAATGAAGCCCCTATAGTTCAAGTCTAAGTGGAATTAAAGGTGGAAATATCTGTCTTACAAGTCAAGTAATTGTTTCCCCATAGGTATAACACTTCTCTAGATGATTGTACCTGCCCGAGACACAAGAAAAAACACTTTTCAATAGTATATGTTAGTCGGATCAGGAAGTTACATTTTCTATCCCTAATTTGCAGTAGTAGATAACCATATATATCAACAAGTAAATGGTACTATAATATTATCAATAAATGTTAAAGATCAAGTAGAAAATGCAAGAGAAAAACTAGTAAATGACTAGCTAAACTCAAGATGAAAAACCAATACTCTTAGCATAAATGATAAGGTTGTTGTAAACACTTGTATGTAGAAAATTATATCAGAATTATGGCTGTAACATTCAATGTATTACAGCAAGAAAAACAACCACTGAAATCTCCTCAAATTTTGCCAAAAAGTGTGTTTGACCAAGGAGAACAAGTGTGCAAACTTTGAGAAAAATCCAATGGTTGATAAGAGAGTTGTTCAAGCAAGTAATTTAGGGTTTCTGCAGCCCTAATCGCTGAATATGAAATTTTGTAACAAAAGAAATAAGTATCCCCTAGGTGGGGATGCCGTAGTGGCTGTGAGGTGCCCAAGGAACAAGGAAAACAATCCACTTTACAAGAAGTAAATATGACCGAAAATCACATTTCCCAATGCAATATTTTATTTCTCCAATGCAACAAATCAATGACTAGTGTCTTTACTATTGGGTTAATGGAGTCACAAGGAGATTAGAGAAGCTCACCATAATACTGAAATAATTCTCACCATAATACTGACTTGTACCTCATGGAGCAAGGCCCACTGCCTTCCCGAAGCCAACTGGTGTAGTGGATGCCATTTGCAAACCTGTGAACATCTATGGTGGTGAGTGGGTTTCCATCTGTGCAAAGGTTACTGATAGTCATTTAGTCTCTCGACACTCCATATCTACAACCTAAGGGCCTCGAGACATCATCTCCTTAGTTATCCACAAGTTGGGGATAACATCTGGCTCCTACTTGGGGACATGTGCTTATCGTAGAGTGCATCAGAACCAAACCATCTCCTAGTAGACATTTTCCTACAAGGAAAAATCAAAATGTCAAGTGCGGGATGACCTACTCATCCTTATTCTCATATGATCATAATCCAAACCAACTAAGCTAGAAAAAGAAAATTTTGACATTTTTTCAAAAAATTCTAAACTAAGCATGAAATCAATATGCAAGTAGAACAAAATGAAAATGAAGTGCATCTAAACTAGTATGATCAATCAAGATGAAAATGTAGGGAATCAAAATGAATTACCTACTTACCTAGGGGATGGGCCCTAAAGAAGTCATGTGACCTAGATGTGAGGTTGGAGAAGAGACCCATGTACTGGTAATGCCATCTTTCTCCCATGCAATGCTGCCAGATAGTCTCTTTCTTTGTCAGACTTCTTCCTAATGACGTAAGGGCTAAGACGTGAATTGTTATCTTCTTGGTCATATCTAGGCTTTCCCTTTCTTTTGTCCCACATGAGCACAAGAATTCCTTCATTGAAATTAGTGCAAGGTGTACTTGTATCGTGTGGAGGCTTTGTGTGGACTGTATCTTTGATGGATTATTCATTTTTCTCATCTTTATTTTGTATAATATGAATAGATTTAGGCTACTTCCTATGGTACTGTGCAATCTTCTTTTTATATGTCCATGGGAGAAACATCTCTACTGCATCTTCCTGCATGAAGGGTAACTCAAATGGATCATACTCAAAAATATGATGAGGAATATCATGGTAGTGTTCACTGACATAGTTGGGGCCCCTCAAATTCATCACGTGTGTATCTTTCTTTTACCTGTTATGTAATATCTCATACGTTCCATCGCCCATGGGAATATAATATGCATGTGTAAGCTTCATACTAAGGAAACCTCCAAGGGATGAGGACCAGGTCCTCGACAAGAGAATTCCCCATGCATCAGAGACATCGATCACCAATATGTTCATGAGGATGATGATATGTGGAAAATCTATCAGAAATACCTCAATGTTTTCACATACTCCCAAGACCTTAACTCTTCTTGAATCAATACCAAAACAATTTCCATAAGGTCGGGTTGTCTTCAAATCAAGTTGTTTCATTGCCTTCAAAGATATGACATTTGTTGAGACCCCTGAATAAGGCATGCAGTTTTTCAAGAGGAGGCCATTCATGCCTAATGAGAGATAGAAGGGAGAGTTCTTGTCTTTTGGCTGATCAAGATACATAGTGTTTAACATGACGAGAGGATCCTCCTTCTCAGTTGGCACTTGTAATATCCTCAAAATTTCCCTTTTCACGAAAGGGATCTTACACATCGCTGTCAGTGGGACCATCATATTTAGTTTTCCAAACATGTTTGCAACATCTATATTCAATTGAACGTCATATGTGGGAGTTGGTTTAGGAAGAAACTCACATACCGATGATGGAGGTGGTGGAGCTACCTTTTTTGCTATTGGAAGAGGAGTATTGGGCTGTAATGGAGGGGTTGAAGCCTTTTTATTCTGTAGGTTAAAATTTCCCTTCTCCTTAATTCCTTCTTCTAATCATCTATTAGTTTATTTAAGGCCCAGTTTCTCCCCTCTCTTTCTCCTATTCTTCTGGCTTCATTGATATGTTCTTGAGTAACCAAATCATCGTTGATATTGCAAACCACGAAGTTTATATTGTGAGGATAATCTTCGTCTTTTCGAGGGAATTCATCTTCCCTATGGGGTTCTTGGCATGGGATACACCAAGCTTCTATATCAATTGTCCCAACAGATTTCAAAGTATCTGGGGCCTTTTCCTCTTGTTGAGGTCTTGGTTTCCAACCAATGGAATCTCTCTGTTGTCTAGAAAACTGAGGTCTGGGAGTAGATTGATTTCTTTCCACTGCATTCATATGGTTCATAAGTTGATCCTTCACCTGGAAAAAATGAGTATTCATCTGGTCTATCTTCTGAGACAGGAGAGCAATCAGATCAGGAACACTGTTGTTGGAAACCTTCGTCTTTGATTCTATCTTGTTGTGAGGGTATTGAAAAGGTTCTATTTTTTAATCAAGGAGATTCTCTTCAATGTTGATATTGAATTCTTTAGCCTCTGCAAATGATGTGGTATTATTATCTTTGAGAATGTATCGGAACTTCCCTTCAAAAGAATTCATGTAAAGGAGATGAACTGATGATGTTGTAGGACGATAATCTGTTGGAATTTAATTATACAAACTGTCAAATATTCAAATGAATTCCTTTACCATTTCATTCTCCTTTTTATTTATTTGATTGAACTGAGTCCCAAGTGTCCCACAATCTACTTTTCTTGACCATTTGTTTTTAAATAAGGTGAAAAAGGAATCATAGGTCATGATATGATTATCAGGGAGTCCTATGAAACAATCAAGAGATTCTTCATTCAATGATGAGGTGAACAGTCTCATGGCCACATCTTGATGATCAATACCTGCATTGTCCATATCTCAGCCCATGACACAAATGTGTTATTTGGAAGTTATCACATTGTTTCTTGGGAACTTTGGAAACCGCTTGTGGACATATGTTAGCATGTGGTTAGGGTAACCTTGGATATTGGCAATGTTAAGGGGTTTGTAGAGGTCTCTTTCCCAAGGGTGAGCCATTGGAGCAAGGGGAAGGGAATTATGGAGAAGGGTTTTAGCAATGGGAGACTTGAGAGGAGGTCATCTTTGGTAAACCTTAGAAGGATTAAACCTCCCAAGCGAAAAAGGTTTGGGCAAAGAAGGATTCTGGGAAGGTGGAGTCGCTAGATGAGTTTCAAAATGAACTCATCAAGGAAGGTGGAAAGGGAGCATTCCTTGGGTGGAGTCACCAGGTAAACTAAGGGAAAGGATTTGGGATAGCTTACCAAAGTGTCATTAGGGTACGAAGAAGATTCAAAATCCTCCCCGAAAATGATGCAAAAATGTTATAGCACAAGTTGAAGGTTGGGAAAATCCCAACCCAACCACGAAACAAGTGATACAACTTAGGAATCCTACACCCAATGTCACCTTGATGTAGGTCCCACACTTCAAGGGTGACTAGATCACTCTAGGGAGGTGATCCTGGTGAACCTAGGGGGGTTTAGAGGGAGATGAATATGGATGGAAATGAAGCCCATGTAGGTCAAGTCTAAGTGAAGTGAAAGGTGGAAAGATATGTCTTTTAAGTCAAGTAATTGTTGCCCCACATGTATAACACTTCTCTGGATGATTGTACCTACTCGAGACACAAGAAAAGACACTTTGCAATAGTATATGTTAGTTGGATCAACAAGTTAATCTTGTTGTCCCTAATTTGCAGGAGTAGATAACAATATATATCATCAAGTATATGGTACTATAATATGCTCAATAAATGCTAAATATCAAGTATAAAATACAAGAGAAAAACTAGTAAATGACTAACTAAACTCAAGATGAAAAACCAATACTCTTAGCATAAAAGATAAGGTTGTTGTAAACACTTATCTGGAGAAAAATATATCATCCTTATGGCTTTAACATTCAATGTATTACAGAAATAAAATCATTCACTGAAATCTCCTCAAACATTCCCAAAAAGTGCGTTGGACCAAGGAGAACAACTGTGAAAAATTTGAGCAAAATCCAATGGTTGATAAGAGAGTTGTTGTAGAAAGTAAGTTAGGGTTTTTGCAAGAAGTCAAAATGAAGTAAAAATGACAAGGAAAACAATCCACTTTGCAAGAAGTCAAAATGACCAAAAATCACGTTCCCAATGCAATATTTTATTTCCCCAATGCAACAAATCAATGACTAGTGCCTTTACTATTGGGTTAATGGAGTCACAAGGAGCATAGAGAAGCTACCTCCTTGGGGGTGTAAGCCCTTTTACTTCCCAAGGCAAGTTTCTCTAAGCTAGGGTTTAAGCTAAGAGGGTGTATTCCCTTATACTTCTCTTAGCAATCCCTTATTCAATGAGATGGATAAAATAAAATGATGAAGGATATGGTGGGGGTGTATTCCCTTATACTTCCTACCTAGCTCCTATCATAACTATACTTGAACTTGAAAAATGATATCATTATAGTAGAAAACCATACCAAGATCAAGAGAAATGCCAAGATAAATCACCACAAGAGCTAGAAAGCATCATCCAAAGCTAGTGCTAGACCTTCCTCCATCAACCATTCATAAACATAGCCATACAACAAGTGGACAAGAGATAAAATAGCCAATAGGGATTAAATTTCAGACCAAGTCTCTCACAAGAGGGAGAGTTATGTTTCAAATGAGATCTTATGATCTCTAATAATACTAAATGTAGCTACAATAATTTGTCCACAAAATAATGAGTAAACCACAAGATTAGGGGTCAAAAACCCTAATCTTACCCCCTTAACAAAGTAATATTAAAAAATTTACTTAAAAGTTCACTTTTTGCACAAATTAAACCCTAATTTAGGAGGATGTCGCCCTTTTAGGGGACATTTTTCCACTTTGAGGAAATAGTTGGTGTTGGAGAAGCATGGATGGGCCTCCAAAGGCCATGTGTGAAGCATCTAGGCACTCATATCATGGTGAATATGCTTCTCCTCCTCAAACATCTATGTTTCAAAGAGTGGCACCTCACAACCGTGCCCTAGCCCCCAAGATCATGACGTCAAGCTCAAAAGTGGAATGTTTTGACCCTCTTGGAAAAATTGTTTGGCAAGTAGGGGGTGGGCTAGCTTGTCCAAGTCATCATCAAGGTTGTCCAATACTGATCTCTCTCATCCAGCATGCGGGCCTCTGGTATCCAACCCATAGGCTTGTAGCCCTATGGAAGCTCGAGCTAGGCTTTTTCTCCCAAAATTGTCCACCAACTAGGTCCTGCAGAGACAAATGAGCATGACCTCCAAGGATATCAAGTCATAAAATCATGATAAGTGAATCCAGTCAATAAATAATCCATCTAAGCATGTGCATCAAAGATCACTATATCAAACAATTAATAGCTCAAAGACACTATGCGACTTGTCAAGCTTAAATATGGGAGGGTCGACGAGGTGTCATATGTTGGAAATACTAATACAACTGAGAGGGGGGGTGAATCAGTTTTTTATAAGCTTAAACAATTTTACACCTTCTTAACAATTATTAATATTTATTCATGTGTTATCAAGCAACATACAACATATGGACAGCACGAGTAAAGATCACCAGTCACACATAAAATACACACAGAGACAGATTTTCACGAGGAAACCCATAAAGGGAGAAAACCTCTTCTTCCTCGAAATGATAGGCAGTCTTTTTCAGTT
>JASDQU010107598.1:33491-51099 GCA_032191745.1 Picea mariana
AGATCGAGGAGAGTATGAACCGTCAGATCACTCTATGTCGGGAACATATCGTGACCGTCGGATTTCCTAACTACAAATGCATACTAATGCATACTAAAGAAACACACTTTTACCTAACGACATATTAGACCAAGTAGATCTTAACTAACTCCTAAGTGTCTAAATATCCTAACACTAAATGTAGCTACAATAATTTGTCCACAAAATAAGGAGTAAACCAATAAATAATAGGGGTAAAAAAACCCAATCTTTCCCCCTTAACAAAGTAATGTTAAACAATTCACTTAAAATTTCACTTTTTGCACAAATTAAACCCTAATTTAGGAGGACGTCACCCCTTTAGGGGATGTTTTTCCACTTTGAGGAAATAGTTGGTGTTGGAGAAGCATGAATGGGCCTCCAAAGGCCATGTGTCAAGCATCTAGGCACTCATATCATAGTGAAGACCCTTCTCCTCCTCAAACGTCCATGTGTCAAAGAGTGGCACCTCACCACCATGCCCTAGCCCCCAAGATCATGACGTCAAGCTAAAAAGTGGAACGTTTTGTCCCTCCAGGGAAAATCATTTGGCAAGTAGGAGGTGGGCTAGGTTGTCTAAGTCATCATCAAGGCAGTCCAAGTCTGATCTCTCCCATCCTGCATGCGGGCCCCTAGCATCCAACCTATGAGCTTGTAGCCCCATGGAAGCCCAAGCTAGGCTTGCTCTCCCAAAACTATCCACCATCGAGGTCCTGCAAAGACAAATGAGCACGCCCTCCAAGGATATCAAGTCATAACATCATGATAAGTGAATCCAATCAATAAATAAGCCATCTAAACATGTGCATCAAAGATCACTATATCAAAGAATTAATAGCTCAAAGACACTATGTGACTTATCAAGCTTAAATATGGGAGGGTTAACGAGGTGTCCTATTGGGTAGGTCTTTCCCTAGGTCAAGGAGAGCTTCCAAGAGATCCCTCTCTAAGCCATGTAGAGTGGATGAAGTGGTAGGGGTCAAGACTCAATGGGCATAGGGATCATGACATATAGAGGGTCATAGTGTCTCATTCATGGGTGCCTTTGTAGAGGGTGTGTGGTACCTTCATCTGCAATGTACTTTTTCCAAGCCCATCTATTGCCTTTTATCTTTCTTTCTTTGTATTTTCTTTCATAATAGAATAAGGAGAGATTGAAGTTCACTTCCCTAGCGTGGTGACCAAATGATGGAAATGTCACCCACAAACACCTAGTGGAAATGAGAAGGTTGGCTCATGATGAGACCCCATTTCTCTCAACCATGCAACTGAGAACCACTGGCCTAGTTTGGTGACCAGATGATGACAATGTCATACTACTAGATATATATGGATGTGATAGGTCGGCTCGTGATGAGACCTCCTATCCTTCAACTTAACCTTTTAATCATTCTTTATTATATTGTGGGTCCCCTTTATTCAAATATAAGTGTTTCATTGCTTTCTTGGGTGATCCCCGGGAGAAGCATAGAGAAGGTTTATATAAGGATTTTATCTTTTACCCAACACCAACCCCTCTGGGCCTTTATCCCCTTCTTCCCATAGAATGAGGGACAACCCCTTCTTGGGTTAATATACCCTAAAATCCAAAGAGATAAGGAAATGGAGGGGAATAATGATGGAAAGTGGTAAGTATGGTCGGGAATGGTATGATGGTTCATTAAGGGAGTTCCCAGTAGAAAACCCATCTCCAAGGAAAACCACTTACTAGGGCATAATGTCAACCACCAAGGTGAAGTAGGGAAAAAGGCATAATGTCCAAGCACATATCATGAAGTCTAGAGCAATCTAAGATACAACATAATTAAATTGCTTGAATATTGAAATGATGCTCACCATAATACTAACTTGTACATCATGGAGTAAGGCCCACTACCTTCTGGAAGCCAGCTCGTGTGGTGGATTTCATATGCAAGCCTATGACCATCTATGGTGGTTAGTGGGTTTCCATCTATGCAAAGGGTATTGTTGGTCATGTAGTCTCTCGACACTCCATATTTGGAACTTGAGGGCCTCGAGACATCATCTCCTTAGTTATCCACAAAATGGGGATAACATCTGGCTCCTACTTGGGGACATGTGCTCACCGTAGAGTGCATGAGAACTGCAACATCTCCTAGTAGACCCATGCCTGTAGGGAAACATCAAACTATCAAGTGCAGGATGGCTTACTCATCCTTGTTCTCATATGATCATAATCCAAACCAACTAAGCTAGAAAAAGAAAATTTTGACATTTTTCAAAAAATTCTAAACTAAGCATGAAATCAATATGCAAGTAGAGAAAAATGAAAATGAAGTGCATCTAAACTAGTATGAGCAATTAAGATGAAAATTCAGGGAATCAAAATGACTTACCTACTTACCTAGGGCACAGGCCCTGAAGAAGTCATGTGACCTAGATGTGAGGTTGGAGAAGAGACCCATCTACTGGTAATGGCATCTTTCTCCCATCTAATGTTGTCAGATAGTATATTTCTATGTCGGACTTCTTCCTGATGACATAAGGGCCAAGCCATGATTTTTTATCTTCTTGGTCATATCTGGGATTTCCCTTTCTTTTTTCCCACATGAGCACAAGACTTCCTTCATTGAAATTGATGCAAGGTGTACTCTTATTGTGTGGAGGCTCTATGTGGACTGTATCTTTGATGAATTCTTCATTTTTCTCATCTTCCGTTTGTATAAGATGAATAGATTCTGGCTCCTTCCTATGGCACTGTGCAATCTTCTTTTTATATGTCCATGGGAGAAACATCTCTACTACATCTTCCTACATGAAGGGTAACTCGGATGGATCATACTAAAAAATATGAGGAGGAATATCATGGTAGTGTTCACTGACATAGTTGGGGCCCCTCAAATTCATCATGTGTGTATTTTTATTTTCTCTGTTATGTAATATCTCATGCGTGCCATTGCCCATGGGAATATATGCATGTGTAAGGTTCATATTAAGGAAATCTCCAAGGGTTGAGGACTAGGTCCTCGACAAGATCATTCCCCATGCATTAGGGACATTGATCACCAATATGTCCATGAGGACGCTGATATGTGGAAAATCTATCAGAAATACCTCAACATCTTCACATACTCCCAAGACCTTAACTCTTCTTGAATCAATACCCAAAAAATTGCCATAAGGTCCGGTTGTCTTCAAACCAAGTTGTTTTATTACCATCAAAGATATGACATTTGTTGAGGCCCCTAAATGAAGCATTTAGTTGTTCAACCAGAGGCCATTCATGCCTAATGAGAGATAGAAGAGAGGGTTCTTGTCTTTTGGTTGATCAATATACATAGTGTTTAACATGACGAGAGGATCCTCCTTCTCAGCTGACACCTATAATATCCTCAAAATTTCCCTTTTCACGGAAGGGATCTTACACATCTCTGTCACTGGGACCGTCATATTCAGTTTTCCAAACATGTTTGCAACATCTATATTCAACTGAACGTCATCTGCGGGAGTTGGCTTTGGAAGCAACTCACATACCAATGGTGGAGGTGGTGGAGCTACCTTTTTTGCTATTGGAAGAGGAGTGTCAGGCTATAATGGAGGGGCTGAAGCATTTTTTTTTTCCCTGTAGGTTAGAATTTTCCTCCTCCTAAATTCCTTCTTCTGATCATCTATTAGTTTATTTAAGGCCCAGATTCTCCCCTCTCTTTCTCCTATTGTTCTGGATTCATTGATCTGTTCTTGAGTAACCTATTCATCATTGAGATTGAAAATCATGAAGTTTATATCATGAGGAGAATCTTCGTATTTTCGAGGGCATTCATCTTCCCTGTGGATTTGTTGGCATAGGAGACACCAAGCTTCTATATCAACTGTCCCAACAAGTTTCAAAGTATCTAGGGCCTTTGCCTATTATTGAGGTCTTGGTTTCCAACCGGTGGCATCTCTCTACTGTCTAGAAAATTGAGGTCTGGGAGAAGATTTATTTCTTTCCAATGTAGTCATATGGTTCATAAGTTGATCCTTCACCTGGAGAAAATGAGTATTCATCTAGTCTATCTTCTGAGTCAGGGGAGAAATCGGATCAGGAACACTGTTCTTGGAAACCTTCGTCCTTGATTCTATCTTGCTGCGAGGGTACTGAAAAGGTTCTATTTTTGAATCAAGGAGATTCTCTTCAATGTCGATACTGAATTCTTTAGCCTTTGCCAATGATGTAGGATTTTTATCTTTAAGAATGTATCAGAATTTCCCTTCAAAGGCATTCATGTAAAGGAGATGAATTGATGATGTTGCAGGACGATAATCTGTTGGAATTTGATTATACAACCTGTCAAATCTTGAAATGAATTCCTTTATCGTTTCATTCTCCTTTTTCTTTATTTGATTGAACTGAGTCCCAAGTGTCCCACCATCTACTTTTATTGAACATCTATTTTTAAATAAGGCAGAAAAGGCATCATAGGTCATGATATGATTATCATGGAGTCCTCTGAATCAATCAAGATCTTCTTCAGTCAATTATGAGGTGAATAGTCTCATGGCCACATCTTCATGATCAATACCTGCATTATCCATATCTCGGTCCATGAAATAAATGTGGTCTTCGACAGTTATCACATTATTTCCTAGGAACTTTGCCAACCACTTGTTGACATTTGTTGGCATCTGGTTAGGGTAACCTTAGATATTGTCCATGTTAAGGGGTTTGTAGAGGTCTCTTACCCAAGGGCGAGCCATTGGAGCAAGGGGATGGGATTTATGGAGAAGGGTTTTAGCAATGGGAGACTTGAGAGGAGGCCTTCTATGGTAAACCTTAGAAGGCTTGAACCTCCCAGGGGGAAAAGGTTTGGGGAAAGAAGGATTTTGGGAAGGTGGAGTTGCCAAATGAGTTTCAAAATGAACTCATCAAGGAAGGTGGAAAGGGAACATTCCTCACGTGGAGTCGCCAGGTAAGCTAATGGAAATCCTTTGGGATAGCTTACGAAAGTGTTGTTAGGGTATGAAGAGGATTCAAAATCCTCCCCGACAATAGCACCAAAATGTTATAGCGTAAGTTGTAGGTTGGGAAAATCCCAACCCAACCACTAAACAAGTGCTACAACTTAGGAATCCTACACCCAATGTTACCTTGATGCAGGTCTCGCACTTCAAGGGTGACTAAGTCACTCTAGGGAGGCGATCTCGGTGACCCTAGGGGGATTGATATGGAGATGAATATGGATGGAAATGAAGCCCCTATAGTTCAAGTCTAAGTGGAGTGAAAGGTGGAAAGAGCTATCTTACAAGTCAAGTAATTGTTGCCCCACAAGTATAACACTTCTCTGGATGATTGTACCTGCCCGAGACACAAGAAAAAACACTTTGCAATAGTATATGTTAGTTGGATCAGGAAGTTATGTTTTCTATCCCTAATTTGTAGCAGTATATAACCATATATATCAACAAGTAAATGGTACTATAATATGCTCAATAAATGTTAAAGATAAACTAGTAAATGACTACCTAAACTCAAGATGAAAAACCAATACTCTTAGCATAAACGATAAGGCTTTTGTAAACACTTGTCTGTAGAAAATTATATTAGACTTATGGCTGTAACATTCAATGTATTACAGAAAGAAAATCAACCACTGAAATATCCTCAAATTTTGCCAAAAAGTGCGTTTGACCAAGGAGAACAAGTGTGCAAACTTTGAGCAAAATCCAATGGTTGATAAGAGAGTTGTTCAAGCAAGTAATTTAGGGTTTCTGCAGCCCTAATCACTGAATATGAAATTTTGTAAAAACAGAAATAAGTATCCCCTAGATGGGGATGCCCTAGTGGCTGTGAGGTGCCCAAGGAACAAGGAAAACAATCCACTTTACAAGAAGTAAATATGACCGAAAATCACATTTCCCAATGCAATATTTTATTTCTCCAATGCAACAAATCAATGACTAGTTCCTTTACTTATGGAGTCACAAGGAGATTAGAGAAGCTACCTCCTTGGGGGTGTAAGTCCTTTTACTCCCCAAGGAAAGTTTCTCTAAGCTAGGGTTTAATCTAAGAGGGTATATGCCCTTACACTTCTCTTAGCAAACCATTAATCAATGAGATGAAGAAAATAAAATGATGAAGGCTATGGTGGGGGTGTATGCCTTTATACTTACCACCTATCTCCTAGCATAAAAATACTTGAACTTGAAAAATGATAGCATTATAGTAGAAAACCATACCAAGATCAAGAGAAATCACCACAAGAGCTAGAAAGCATCATCCAAAGCTAGCACTAGACCCTCCTCCATCAACCATCCATAAACATAGCCATACAAAAAGTGCACAAGAGATAAAAGTGCCAAGAGGGCCGAAATTTCAAACCAAGTCTCTCACAAGAGGGAGAGTTATGTTTCAAATGAGATCTTATGATCTCTATTTATACTAAATGTAGCTACAATAAATTTTCCACAAAATAAGGATTAAACCACAAGATTAGGGGTCAAAAACCCTAATATTTCCCTCTTAACAAAGTAATGTCAAACATTTCACTTAAAATTTCACTTTTTGCACAAATTAAACCCTAATTTAGGAGGACGTCACCCCTTTAGGGGACGTTTTGCCACTTTGAGGAAATAGTTGTTGTTGGAGAAGCATGGATGGGCCTCCAAGGACCACGTGTCAAGCATCTAGGCACTCGTATCATGGTGAAGATCCTTCTCCTCCTCAAACTTCCATGTTTCAAAGAGTGGCACCTCACCACCATGCCCTATCCCCCAAGATCATGACGTCAAGCTCAAAAGTGGAACATTTTGTCCCTCATGGAAAAATCGTTTGGCAAGTAGGGGTTGGGATAGGTTGTCCAAGTCATCCTTGAGGCCATCCAAGTATGATCTCTTTCATCTGGTACACGAGCCCCTAACATCCAACCTATGGGATTGTATCCCCATGGAAGCCCAAGCTAGGCTTGTTCTCCCAAAATTGTCCACCAGCTAGGTCCTATAAAGCAAAATGAGAACACCCTCCAAGGATATCAAGTCATAACATCATGATAAGTAAATCCAATCAATAAATAAGCCATCTAAGTATGTGCATCAAAGATCACTATATCAAAAAATTAATAGCTCAAAGATACTATGCGACTTGTCAAGCTTAAATATGGGAGGGTTGACGAGGTGTCCTATTGGGTAGGTCTTTCCCTAGGTCAAGCAGAGATTCCAAGATATACCTCTCTAAGCCATGTAGAGTGGATGAAGTGACAAGGGTCAAGACTCAATGGGCATAGGGCTCATGATATACAAGGGGTTTTACTGTCTCATTCATGGGTGCCTTTGTAGAGGGTGTGTGGTACCTTTGTCCGCAATGCACTTTTTCTAAGCCCATCAATTGCCTTTTATATTTCATTCTTTCTATTTTCTTTCATAATAGCATAAGGAGAGATTGAAAGTCCCTGCCTTGGCATGGTGACCATATGATGGAAATGTTACCCACAAACACCTAGTGGAAATGGGAAGGTTGGATCGTGATGAGACCCCCTTTCTCTTAGCCATGCAACTGAGAGCCATTGCCTTAGTTTGGTGACTAGATGATGACAATGTCATACCACTAGATATCTATGGATGTGATAGGTCGACTCATGATGAGACCTCATATCCTTTAACTTAACATTTTAAGCATTCTTTATTATATTTTGGGTCCCCTTTATTCAAAGATAAGCGTTTCATTTCTTTCTTGGGGGATCCCTAGGAGAAGCATCTGGAAGGTTTATATAAGTCTTTTATATTTTACCCAACACCAACACCTCTAGGCCTTTATCCCATTCTTCCCATAGAATGAGGGACAAGCCCTTCTTGGGTCAATATACCCTAAAATCCCAAGAGATAAGGAAATGGAGGGGAATAATTATGGAAAGTGGTAAGTATGGTCGAGAACGGTACAATGGCTCATTAAGGGAGTTCCTAGTAGAAAACCCATATCCAAGGAAAACCACTTACTAGGGCACAATGTCAACCACCAAGGTGAAGCAGGGAAAAAGGCATAATGTCCAAGCACATATCATGAAGTGTAGAGAAATCTAAGATACAACATAATCAAATGGCTTGAATATTGAAATGATGCTCACCATAATACTGACTTGTACCTCATGGAGCAAGGCCCACTGCCTTCCCGAAGCCAGCTGGTGGTGGATGCCATTTGCAAACCTATGAACATCTGTGGTGGTGAGTGGGTTTCCATCTGTGCAAAGGTTACTACTGGTCAGTTAGTCTCTCGACGCTCCATATCTACAACCTAAGGGCCTCGAGACATCATATCCTTAGTTATCCACAAGTTGGGGATAACATCTGGCTCCTACTTGGGGACATGTGCTTGTCGTAGAGTGCATCAGAACCACACCATCTCCTGGTAGACATTTTCCTGCAAGGAAAAATAAAAATTTCAAGTGCGGGATGACCTACTCATCCTTATTCTCATATGATCATAATCCAAACCAACTAAGCTAGAAAAATAAAATTTTGACATTTTTTCAAAAAATTCTAAACTAAGCATGAAATCAATATGCAAGTAGAACAAAATGAAAATGAAGTGCATCTAAACTAGTATGATCAATCAAGATGAAAATGCAGGGAATCAAAATGACTTACCTACTTACCTAGGGCATGGACCCTAAAGAAGTCATGTGACCTGGATGTGAGGTTGGAGAAGAGACCCATGTATTGGTAATGTCATCTTTCTCCCATGTAATGCTGTTAGATAGTCTCTTTCTTTGTCAGACTTCTTCCTGATGATGTAAGGGCCAAGCCATGAATTGTTATCTTCTTGGTCATATCTAGGCTTTCCCTTTCTTTTGTCCCACATGAGCACAAGACTTCCTTCATTGAAATCAGTGAAAGGTGTAATCGTATCGTGTGGAGGCTTTGTGTGGACCGCATCTTTGATGGATTCTTCATTTTTCTCATCTTTATTTTGTATAATATGAATAGATTTAGGCTACTTCCTATGGTATTGTGCAATATTCTTTTTATATGTCCATGGGAGAAACATCTCTACTGCATCTTCCTGCATGAAGGGTAACTCATATGGATCATACTCAAAAATATGAGGACGAATATCATGGTAGTGTTCATTGACATAGTTGGGGCCCCTCAAATTCATCACGTGTTTATCTTTCTTTTACCTGTTATGTAATATTTCATATGTGCCATCGCCCATGGGAATATAATATGCATGTGTAAGCTTCATACTAAGGAAACCTCCAAGGGATGAGGACCAGGTCCTCGACAAGAGAATTCCCCATGCATCAGAGACATCGATCACCAATATGTTCATGAGGATGATGATATGTGGAAAATATATCAGAAATACCTCAATGTTTTCACATACTCCCAAGAACTTAACTCTTCTTGAATCAATACCAAAACAATTTCCATAAGGTCGGGTTGTCTTCAAACCAAGTTGTTTCATTACCTTCAAAGATATGACATTTGTTGAGGCCCCTGAATAAGGCATGCAGTTTTTCAAGTGGAGGCCATTCATGCCTAATGAAAGATAGAAGGGAGAGTTCTTGTCTTTTGGCTGATCAAGATACACAGTGTTTAACATGACGAGAGGATCCTCCTTCTCAGCTGGCACTTGTAATATCCTCAAAATTTCCCTTTTCACGGAAGGGATCTTACACATCTCTGTCACTGGGACCATCATATTTAGTTTTCCAAACATGTTTGCAAAATCTATATTCAACTGAACATCATATGTGGGAGTTGGATTAAGAATAAACTCACATACCGATGGTGAAGGTGGTGGAGCTACCTTTTCTACTATTGGAAGAGGAGTCTTGGGCTATAATGGAGGGGCTGAAGCATTTTTTATTCTGTAGGTTAGAATTTCCCTCCTCCTTAATTCCTTCTTATAATCATCTATTAGTTTATTTAAGGCCCAGATTCTCCCCTCTCTTTCTCCTATTCTTCTAGCTTCATTGATCTGTTCTTGAGTAACCAATTCATCGTTGAGATTGCAAATCATGAAGTTTATATTGTGAGGATAATCTTCATCTTTTCGGGGGAATTCATCTTCCCTATGGAGTTCTTGGCATGGGATACACCAAGCTTCTATATCAATTGTCCCAACAGATTTCAAAGTATCTGGGGCCTTTTCCTCTTGTTGAGGTCTTGGTTTCCAACCAATGGAATCTCTCTGTTGTTTGGCAAACTGAGGTCTGGGAGAAGATTGATTTATTTCCACTACATTCATATGGTTCATAAGTTGATCCTTCACCTGGACAAAATGAGTATTCATCTGGTCTATCTTTTGAGTCAGGAGAGAAATCAGATTAGGAACACTGTTGTTGGAAACCTTCGTCTTTGATTCTATCTTGCTGTGAGGGTACTGAAAAGGTTCTATTTTTGAATCAAGGAGATTCTCTTCAATGTTGATACTAAATTCTTTAGCCTCTGCAAATGATGTGGTATTTTTATCTTTAAGAATGTATCGGAACTTCCCTTCAAAAGAATTCATGTAAAGGAGATGAACTGATGATGTTGTAGGATGATAATATGTTGGAATTTAATCATACAAACTGTCAAATATTGAAATGAATTCCTTTACCATTTCATTCTCCTTTTTATTTATTTGATTGAGCTGAGTCCCAAGTGTCCTACCATCTACTTTTCTTGACCATTTGTTTTTAAATAAGGTGAAAAAGGAATCATAGGTCATGATATGATTATCAGGGAGTCCTATGAACCAATCAAGAGATTCTTCATTCAATGATGAGGTGAATAGTCTCATGGACACATCTTGATGATCAATACTTGCATTGTCCATATCTCAGCCCATGACATAAATGTGGTATTTGGCAGTTATCACATTGTTTCTTGGGAACTTTGGAAACTGCTTGTGGACTTATGTTAGCATGTGGTTAGGGTAACCTTGGATATTGGCAATGTTAAGGGGTTTGTAGAGGTCTCTTTCCCAAGGGTGAGCCATTGGAGCAAGGGGAAGGGAATTATGGAGAAGGGTTTTAGCAATGGGAGACTTGAGAGGAGGCCATCTTTGGTAAACCTTAGAAGGATTAAACCTCTCAGGCGGAAAAGGTTTGGGCAAAGAAGGATTCTGGGAAGGTGGAGTAGCTAGATGAGTTTCAAAATGAACTCATCAAGGAAGGTGGAAAGGGAGCATTCCTTGGGTGGAGTCACCATGTAAGATAAAGGAAAGGATTTGGGATAGCTTACCAAAGTGTCGTTAGGGTACGAAGAGGATTCAAAATCCTCCCCGAAAACTATGCAAAAATGTTATAGCGCAAGTTGAAGGTTGGGAAAATACCGATACAACCACGAAACAAGTGATACAACTTGGGAATCCTACACCCAATGTCACCTCGATGTAGGTCCCACACTTCAAGGGTGACTAGATCACTCTAGGGAGGTGATCCCAGTGAACCTAGGGGGATTTAGAGGGAGATGAATATGGATGGAAATGAAGCTCGTGTAGGTCAAGTCTAAGTGAAGTGAAAGGTGGAAAGATATGTCTTTCAAGTCAAGTAATTGTTGCCCCGCATGTATAACACTTCTCTGGATGATTGTACTTGCCCAAGACACAAGAAAAGACACTTTGCAATAGTATATGTTAGTTGGATCAACAAGTTAAGCTTGTTTTCCCTAATTTGTAGGATTAGATAACAGTATATATCATCAAGTAAATGGTACTATAATATGCTCAATAAATGCTAAATATCAAGTATAAAATACAAGAGAAAAACTAGTAAATGACTAACTAAACTCAAGATGAAAAACCAATACTCTTAGCATAAAAGATAAGGTTGTTGTAAACACTTGTTTGTAGAAAATTATATCAGCCTTATGGCTTTAACATTCAATGTATTACAAAAATAAAATCATTCACTGAAATCTCCTCAAACATTCCCAAAAAGTGCATTGGACCAAGGAGAACAAGTGTGCAAAATTTGAGCAAAATCCAATGGTTGATAAGAGAGTTGTTGTAGCAAGTAAGTTAGGGTTTCTGCAAGAAGTCAAAATGAAGTAAAAATGACAAGGAAAACAATCCATTTTGCAAGAAGTCAAAATGACCAAAAATCACGTTCCCAATGCAATATTTTATTTCCCCAATGCAACAAATCAATGACTAGTGCCTTTACTATTGGGTCCATGGAGTCACAAGGAGCATAGAGAAGCTACCTCCTTGGGGGTGTAAGCCCTTTTACTCCCCAAGGCAAGTTTCTCTAAGCTAGGTTTTAAGCTAAGAGGGTGTATTCCCTTATACTTCTCTTAGCAAACCCTTAATCAATGAGATGGAGAAAATAAAATGATGAAGAATCTAGTGGGGGTGTATTCCCTTATACTTCCTACCTAGCTCCTAGCATAACTATACTTGAACTTGAAAAATGATAGCATTATAGTAGAAAACCATACCAAGATCAAGAGAAATGCCTAGATAAATCACCACAAGAGCTAGAAATCATCATCCAAAGCTAGCGCTAGACCTTCCTCCATCAAACATTCATAAACATAGCCATACAACAAGTGGACAAGAGATAAAAGAGCCAAAGGGCCAAAATTTCAGACCAAGTCTCTCACAAGAAAGAGAGTAGACCAAATGAGATCTTATGATCTATACTTATACTAAATGTAGCTACAATAATTTGTCCACAAAATAAGGAGTAAACCACAAGATTAGGGGTCAAAAACCCTAATCTTGCCCCCTTAACAAAGTAATATTAAAAAATTTACTTAAAAGTTCACTTTTTGCACAAATTAAACCCTAATTTAGGAAGATGTCGCCCTTTTAGGGGATGTTTTGCCACTTTGAGGAAATAGTTGGTGTTGGAGAAGCATGGATGGGCCTCCAAAGGCCATGTGTGAAGCATATAGGCACTCATATCATGGTGAAGACCCTTCTCCTCCTCAAACATCCATGTTTCAAAGAGTGGCACCTCACAATCGTGCCCTAGTCCGCAAGATCACGACGTCAAACTCAAAAGTGGAATGTTTTGACCCTCCTGGGAAAATTGTTTGGCAAGTAGGGGGTGGGCTAGCTTGTCCAATTCATCATCAAGGCTGTCCAAGACTGATCTCTCTCATCCGGTATGCAGGCCTTTGGTATCCAACCTGTAGGCTTGTAGCCCTATGGAAGCCCGAGCTAGGCTTTTTCTCCCAAAATTGTCCACCAACTAGGTCCTGCAAAGACAAATGAGCACGACCTCCAAGGATATCAAGTCATAACATCATGATAAGTGAATCCAGTCAATAAATAATCCATCTAAGCATGTGCATCAAAGATCACTATATCAAACAATTAATAGCTCAAAGACACTATGCAACTTGTCAAGCTTAAATATGGGAGGGTCGACGAGGTGTCATATTGGGTAGGTCTTGCCCGAGGTCAAGGAGAGCTTCAAAGAGATCCCTCTATAATCCATGTAGAGTGGATGAAGTGGTAGGGGTCAAGGCTCAATGGGCATAGCACTCATGACATACAAGGGGTCGTAGTGTCTCATTCATGAGTGCCTTTGTAGAGGGTGTGTGGTACCTTTTTCTGCAATGCACTTTTTCCAATCCCATCAATTGCCTTTTATTTTTCTTTATTTGTATTTTATTTCATAATAGAATAAGAAGAGATTGAAGGTCATTGCCTTGGCGTGGTGACCAGATGATGGCAATGTCACCCACAAACACCCAGTGGAAATGAGAAGGTTGGCTCATGATGAGACCCCATTTCTCTCAGCCATGCAACTAAGAGCCATTGCCTTGGTTTGGTAACAAGATGATGACAATTTCATACCACTAGATATATATGGACATGATAGGCCGGCTCGTGATGAGACCTCCTATCCTTCAACTTAACCTTTTAAGAATTATTTATTATATTGTGGGTCCTGTTTATTCAAAGATAAGATTTTCATTGCTTTCTTGGGTGATCCCTGGGAAAATCNCTAGATATATATGGACATGATAGGCCGGCTCGTGATGAGACCTCCTATCCTTCAACTTAACCTTTTAAGAATTATTTATTATATTGTGGGTCCTGTTTATTCAAAGATAAGATTTTCATTGCTTTCTTGGGTGATCCCTGGGAAAAGCATCTGAAAGGTTTATATAAGGATTTTATCTTTTACCCAACACCAACCCCTCTAGGCCTTTAGCCCCTTCTTCCCATAGAATGAGGGACAACCCTTTCTTGGGTCAATATACCCTAAAATCCCAAGAGATAAGGAAATGGAGGGAAATAATGATGGAAAGTGGTAAGTATGGTCGAGAATGGTACGATGGCTCATTAAGGGAGTTCCCAGTAGCAAACCCATATCCAAGGAAAACCACTTACTAGGGAACAATGCCAACCACCAAGGTGAAGTAGGGAAAAATGCATAATGTCCAAGCACATATCATGAAGTCTAGAGAAATCTAAGATACAACATAATCAAATGGCTTGAATATTGAAATGATGCTCACCATAATACTGGCTTGTACTTCATGGAGCAAGGTCCACTCCCTTTTGAAAGCCAACTGGTGTGCTGGATGCCATCTGCAAACTTGTGACCATCTGTTATGGTGAGTGGGTTTCCATCTATGCAAAGGGTACTATTGGTCATATAGTCTCTCGGCACTCCATATCTACAACCTGAGGGCCTCGAGACATAATCTCCTTAGTTATCCACAAAATGGGGATAACATGATGAAATATACAATAGCTTGGACCCCATTTTCCTCCAAAGTGTCCTCCAAAAGTTACCAAGAAATCTTGTGTCTCGATCTGAAGTAATACTCCTTGGAAAACTAGGAAGTCTCACAACTTCTTTGAAGAATAAAACAATGACTTCAGTTACATCAATTGTCTTCTTGCACGCTATGAAATGTACCATCTTTGAAAACCGATCTACTACAACCATCACAAAATCGTGCTTCCTTTTTTTCCTAGGTAGCCCCAAAACAAAATCCATGCTCATATCTTCCCAAGGTCCTTTGGGTACGGGGAATGGAGTATACAGTCCTGTATTTTGACTTCTTCCCTTTGCTACTTGTTGGACAGTTGGTTTGGAAATTTGGTTGTCATTTATTTCAACCCATGGAGAGTAATCTTGGAGATTGATGTCAACCCTTAGATATTTATGTCAACCCTTAGAGAAGTCCAGAAGCCGCAAAGATGTGGATGAGATCGTTGGACAATTGGTTATCATCTGTATAATCGATATTGATTGTGATTTAGTTGATTTAAACATATGTGATGGATACATTTGATGAAGTCTACATGAAGTCCAGAGGTGTGGTTATTGTACCCAAAGTTGAATGAGGTTTTTGGACATAAAGGATAGTGTAAATGTAGGTAGGACACTCATATATGGATAGTACTTGTCGTGCCATTTTTGGTGATATGTGGAACACCACGTGGTTCCTCACGGTTAGGGAGATATGTCTTTGTGAAGTTGGAAGCCCCGAAGAATGGTCAAGAATCCCCTAGTTGGTTACAAGTCTTTAATGAAATGGTAAAGTGGTTGTAACAAGAAATTTAAAGAAACCCTAAAGTTAAGGAAAGAGGTCCTAAAGTTAAGGAAAGAGGTTACTTATAAAAAGTATAAATACACCTCAAGAAGTCTCTCATAAGTACATGATATATACACACAAGTTCATTTAATATCTATTTAATTGATCAAGTGATTCTTATATGAGGTAACCAAGGATATATGAGGCATTTTTCAGAGGTAATATGAAGTAAAGAAGGTCGAAATTGCAAGAGTGAATGAAGTCTTGTAAGGATGTGTTCTAAGGTATGTTATTTATAGGGTCATCTTACCATTTTTTCTATAAAAAAATTTCTAGAATGATTCAGATAGAAACAATTGGAGGACATTGATAGGACATAGAAAAATACCTTTGGTATAAATTTCAGCTTCTGTGTTGTTGTATTTTAGGAGATACACTTTGTGGAAGATAAGTTTTTGGGCTAGTCCTGGAACTAGTCTCAAACATGTGTTCCTTTGTAAAAAGGTCATAACCTCTTTATAGAAGATCTAAATTAAGTCATACCAAATGAATTGGATAGATTACAATCCTTAGTATGTTGTATGTGATTTTTAGATCCAGATATCAAATATTCTGTGTTTGGTGTTCTCTACAATTTCGCTCTCTAGAATAAGCTAGAATTCAACAAGATTTTCCATTTTTCCTATAACTCCTTTTTTGGGAGGTTCCTAGTAGTGAAACCTGAAGAAATTGTAGAGAATATATTGAATAATATTGTATACAATGTTCATACCTTTACTCATTACAGGTATGGAGTTATTCTTGTTTGAAGTTAGGGTTTGTGACTGATCCAAAAACCAGTCCCGTGAGCCTAAGGTAAAGTTTGATGAAGATGATATTCTCTTGTTGCTGAAGTTGAGAAAGGTCTGCAGGTCTCTGATCACATACACCAGGTTTGTTATAGATTTACATGTATGTTTATATACATGTTTTTAGGGTTACATGTTGATGATGTCATGGTGTATGGCATGATTGAGACATATCATGAGTGATATGGTATATGGTTGAGGCACATGGTTTGCAATACATGATTGGATGCATGTATTATTGATATTGGTATAATAATTGTTGAGGCGTAGCTTGGTTCTTGGTGTAGCACATGATTGAGGTGCATGTTGGAAACTTGATCTTGGCATAGTGCTTGAGACACATCTTGGTGATATTGGCATATTGGTGGAGGTTTGGTGCATGGTTGATGCACTGGCTATGTTATAGGTTGATGTACATGGTTATGGTACAAGTTGATGTACATGGTTGGCATGCATGGTTTGCACGTGGTATGGTATAGGTGTTGGTGCATGGTTGATGCACTTGTTGTGGTACAAGTTGTGGTACATGGTTGATGCTTGGTATGGTATAGGTTGATGGTTTGGTACATGTTTTGGTACATGGTTGAAACACATATCTTGTGATGGTATATTGCTTATCTTGGTACATTCTTGGTAGAGGCATGTGTTGGTGATGTTGGACATCTAGTTAAGAGGTGTCCTTGGTGTATGATCCATGTGAGACAATCTAGTTGAGTATTGGTGGCAGTGACAGGTTGGAAAGTTTGATTAGTGATAGGTTGGATACAGTGACATGTTACAGGTTGATGTGACAGTGGTAGTGACAGTGACAATGGAAGTGGAAGTGATTGTGGTAGTGAGAGTTGGTCTACACTTATATTTCAAGGTGATAGGATGGGGCAAGGAAAGGGGGTTGTAACCTCCTTCCGGTTGAAGCTAGAGAATAAGGGAGTTGGAGCTTGATTCAGGTTGGAGCCCAAGAACTAGGTGGTTCTAGCCACCTTCCTGTTTGAGGCGGAGAACCCAGGGTGTTTTTGCCTCCTTTCGGTTGGAGAGAGAAAATTCATGGAGTTGTAGCTTCCTTCAGGTTGGAGCCTGTAAATAGGGGGTTGTAGCCTCCTTCCAATTGCAGGTGGAGAATTGGGAAGTTGGTGCTTCCTATGAATGGATTCTTGATATATATAAGAAAGCATTATGTGGTTTTCTCCCATTTGGGTTTCCGCATAAATATTGGTGTACTGTGTTCTTGATGTGATGTTGATGTGATGTTGCTTATGTTTACATGCTTATGATATATATATATATATATATATATATATATATATATATATGTTCAT
>JASDQU010107599.1:5480-26270 GCA_032191745.1 Picea mariana
GACGCAATACAAAATCCTAATTCCAACTAATAATCAAAGAGCACACCAAAGTAAATAAAAAAGGCCAATACACACAAACAGGATATAGTGGCTGAAAAGGGACCTCCCTCACTAGAGTAGGTATGTCTTGCCCAAGAGTGACCTGAGACTCCCTTCAAAAGATCAAAGGTATCATAATCATTTATAAGGGCCCTCATGGGATTAACAGTGTAGTCATTCAGATCCCCCTGGAGAGGTAATCCTCCATAAATTTTGTGTGTTTTTCGACCCTTATCTGATTCATGGTACCTGCAAAATAGCCCCTGCAAGTAACCTATGTGTTTACCTATGTCAAGAACCTAAAGCCACCACAATATAACCAATGCACAAGAGAACAATCGTAAGTCAGGTCCACCGTATGGGCAAGGTAACAAAGCCTGAAATATCGAAAGCACTGTGAGACCTCTCACAGATGTAAAGGTATTATCAAGACCCCCATATACGAATAGATCCCTAGAAATATATCTGATGCTAAGAAGGTATTGCAGGGATATCTCTGCAACCAACTTCACGTGACCTCGTTCTTAACTCTAGTGTGAGTGAATACTCCTGACGCCACCAATTATACAATGGATTTCACCACTCCCTTAGTCAGACACATATGTTGAGTTTGATAACCTTGGAGAAGTTTACTCACAAAATCCTATTCCAAGGCTCTAAATCTTAAGCTAGTTTGTGCAGCCTAAAAAATAAAATTGTTTCTAATCAATTTTAAATTTATCAGCCTTACTTTTAGTGGCTTTGTTTACTCAAAAGATGTGGTTGTGAAACTGATGATGTTATGACTCAACAAGTAAAAGAAATGAATATGAATATAATGTAAAGTTCTAACTTCAATTATCAACGAATGATGAGATTTTCAAAAATGTAACTTTCAATTCAACTCTACAATTTCAAATAAGATGCAATCTTTCCATACATGTATCAAGATCAATAATAAGAACCCAAAAGATCAAATGCCAACATGAAAAATGTATATTTTTTGTATTTCCAATATAAAGAAATGAAAATGAAAGGACTGAACAACAACTTGATATATAAACCCTATTGTAAGCAAAAAGAGACAAACAAAGCAGGATATCAAGAAGAAAACATGTAGCCCAAGATGCAAGGACAACCAATGAAAAATATGATGAGAAAGAAAGAAACTGCCTGAAAAAACAACTAAAGAAGGGTTTCCTATCACTCCGTAGGCACCTAATAGCTATGACAAATACCCAAGAAGACTCAACAACCATCAAAACTTACCCAACAAACATCAAACTCAGCAATCAAGCAAACAAGGATAATGTACACGACTTTTCAGGAGAAAACCGCGTATGTACACTTACTATAGAACAACATCTCGTGTATGTACGCACCTGTCAAGTAAAAAACCACGTATATGTATTGAAACACTGTGAGGTTAAGGAGAAAGACAAGAAACCCATATTCAAAATGAAAATAGGTTGTCAAGCAATCAAACGACAAGAAAACTCAAGCTAACCGAGAGTAATCAAACGAGAAAAACACTCCAAACCCAGAAAAGAAGATCAATCCCCAATATGGTCACCAATTTTGTTACAAGGAAAATCACTCTATGGAATGGGGTAAAATACAACACACAGAAATGACTGCAGAAATCAACTCTAATCTCAAGTATGTTATATAAATGAAAATGCTAACAAGACAAGATAACGAGCCTACCTTGTTTGGATGTTCGAAGAAGATCATCGTTGAGCACTCGACTCAAAGATATACACCTGCAACTTGTCCTCAACAAAAAAGATATGCAACCATATGGTGATAATACATAGAGTTAGCACATATAATATTATAATCCATCAATATTCATAACAAATATACCCATGGAATAACAATTCAAATATTTGCAAGAAATTAATTGGACAAGAAAAGAGTATTTCTATTAGAATATGATCAACAAAAGTGTATGAATAAAAACATTTTGTGTCGGCATGTCTCGAAACCTAGAAACTAAGTCCCTTCCAGCTAGGCCTCCATCACTTCAATCCTCCACCAAAAGCAAGCTCATATAAGAGAGACAATGATGTTCTCTATCAAAGAGGGAAGAGATTAGGGGCTGAACAATGTGTTCAGACTTAAAAGGACAAAGGGATGCAGACTCAATATGAAGTGAATAATTTCTCCAGAGTAACTTTTCTCTCAAATTTGAATTCTTCTCCTTTCTCCACATCTCGAATATGGCCCATTTATAGTCTTCAAATGGAACTGAAGGGCCGAGTCAAAATGTTTCCAATATATGGAAGGTCAAGGATCATGGATCTTGTGACGTGACATGGAAACACAACACCATTTTTTAATTTTGGGCACAAAACCCGATGTATGTGGGTTGTAATGGTGCGACCTATGTATACGTATGGTGTATAGCTGTTAGGGCACGTATATGTGGAAAAATACAATTTTTAGCTCTGGGAATTGAAAAAGTGGACTTCAAGTCTACATGGGGAAATGTAAAAGGCCTTCTGAGCAAGTTGTATAGGGTGAGGCAAATATTTCCATAACATTCCCCTCCATGTGGGACCAACTCTTGGCCTACGAGGGCGATAGAGGCGATGTCGGGCATCGCCCCAACCCCCCCGCGACCAATTCTGGGTCACCCATGAGACCAAGACTTGGATGCCCCCCGCGGCACTCCATCCAATAGGCAGTCGACATGCTAGGAATTTCCCCATCCTCCTGTGGCCAATTATTGGTCACCCATGGGATGAGGAATTGGTCATGGGGGGGTTGGGGTGATCTTCGACGTCGCCCCTGCAACACTACGGCCGGCAAAAATCTGGCACGTCGGGCATCACCCCAAACCACCCTGCGACCAAGTGTTGATTGTCTGTGGGACCAAGACTTGGACACGGGGGGGCTAGGGCAATGCCCGACATCGCTCCCATGGCACTCCTACTAATAGAAAGTCGACAATCTATTAGCCGAAGTGCTACGGGGGTGATGTCAGGCATCACCCTAACCCCCCCCCNCACCCCATCCCCTCATAGGCCAAGTCTTGGCCCCCATGGAACCAGGACTTGGCCTACGGGGGGTTGGAAGATGCCCGATATCGCCCCGAAGACACTCCAGCTAGCAGACCATAACTTGGTCATGGGGAGGATGGGTGATTCCTGGCATCACTTTCGTGGCACTCTAGTCGGGAGACAACTAACATTTTGTTGGCCAGAGTGTTGCAGGGGCGATGTCGAGCATCGCCCTAGCCCCTTGATGACCAAGTCTTGGTACCATGGTTGACCAGGACTTGGCCGCGGGGGACCTAGGGTGATGAGGCCATGTCTTGGCCCTCACATGACTAGGAATTTTCCTACAGGGGACTGGGGCAATGCCTGACATCACCTCAAGCACCCTCATAAACCAAGAATTCGTCCCTGCATGGTCCCCAGTACACCACGGGTCAAGTAATTTTTTTTTTAAGTTCAAATCTTATAGTCTATGATTTTTTTTTTATTATAATGTAAACATTTTCCCATCATTATTATAAATACGTAATTAATTTTTTTAATTTTTCATATAGGAAAAATGGTAGGAAATAAAATATCTATGAATGTATCCAAATCAAGACTTGCAATAATGGTATCCAAAATTGCAACTAGCGCCTCCATGAATGCTAGGAAACAAATTGATAGCACATTTATTCAAGGTCAAACACATGAGCCCTCAAGTGAAATGAAGAATGTTAGAGAATGGAAATGTGTCGAAGGTGAAAACATAATGGAAAATTATTGGTTTGTTAAAGACAAACAAGGTAACAATGGAAAACATCTATATTTGTATTATGCCAAGTTTGAACATGTGCAAGAAAATTATCAGGAACTTGGCATGTTATGAGATATATGTTTGGTTCAAGACACAAATATTGTTTATGCACTCGTGAAACAAGTTGGGATTTATCAAAATTAGATATTGTTTCAAATTGTGCAATTATAATAGGTTTTACAAAATTATGTGCATCTATCATTGAAGACATTGAGAGAGGCAATGTAAGTTTTTTTTTTTTTTTTTGGTATAATTTTTTATTGTAAGTATCATGATAAATTTTAATTTTATTTAACACATAAATGTTATATTTTATTTTTATAGGATTTTTCTATGCGGCTTTCACTTATATTAGTGGGGATTTACTCTACGGAGAAAAATATCATGGAAGTTGTCAGTGTCTTTCATATTGATAAGGCACAGGAAGGAAGGAAAATGAAACAAAAAGTAATAGAGGTTGAAGATGCAAGAGTAGACAGACAAGAACATGAATGAAGAAAGAAAAGTTCTCATTCTAGAAATCATAGAAAGGTTACATTTGAAGATCAGGGAACTCAAAATGAAGATTTTGTTGAGATTAGTCTCAATCAAGTTATCACTCCTTCTCGCAAGCAGAATAAACAAGAGAAACACAAAGAGCAATGCCCAAGAATGATTCCATTCATATTGATTATTAAGAGATAGTTGATTTAGATGAAACCTATTTAAATCATAAAAGGAGGAAATCGAATGTTGTTGATGATGAAGAATTCATGGTTAGCTCTCAATATCATAATGAAATTCCTAAAGGTAGCAGAGAAATAAGAACACCAAGTGTTGAACTATAGGATGGTATTATGAAAAGAACACAAAATGCCATTCAAAATCAATTGAGGATGGTCAACTTAGTTGATGATGACCATACATTGCAGTTGAATGTGAAACAACTTTATAAACCCACATAAAAGGACAAAAAAATATCAAATTAGAAAACCACATCACTTACATATTCACAATTTGAAAGCATTGATTAGGTACAATCCATATGCACATGTGGTTGACTACCTAGTTCTTGTTGATCCAATGGAAGTTCCTAGTAGGGATGAATTAGAAAGAGCAAAATTATTTGACTATAAATATTATGTGATTGGAGGAAATCATTCTACAAAGGCTAGAATAGAATTGATGCAATAGTATCCCAATAACCCTTTTTTTGAGACAGTCAAATATATAATTTATGTTGGTTTAATATATCAAGAGGCAAAGTTATTGACATGGGATCATGACATAGATAATGACTAAAGGATGTCCATGAATTTCATTCAAAGGGTGATATTTATCCATAATGAGTTTTATGAAATATGTGGTGGGAGAGAGATCAAATGTTGATGCAGATTTTTGGAAGCACTGTTGTATGGAAATAGGCTTCCCAATTGATGAGGAAAATGCAAAAGAAAAAAATTGCAAAGGAAGTGATGCATTCGCAGCTGTGGATAACTATTTTCAATTGGGATTTAGAACTGGATATGTATGGGATTTGGTAGATGAGATATTTATCATATGGGAAAATATTGGTATAAAAAATCAAAGGTGTAAGAAGGATAAACCCTTAATATGTAACACAAGTAAAAAAAGTACTAAAATCAAGACTTTACCTGAAGATATGACTATAACACCTTGGAGAATGATACAAGGAGTGAAGGATGAGACATGTATCATAGCTATATTATCATGTGTAAGGTTGAGTGAATTATCAATGGAAGAAATGTGTGATGAATTTAAAAAGTAAGTTTGTTGAGTTATTTCTTATTTATGTTAGGATTATAAAATTATTTTTTCAGTTTAACATATCAATGTTCTAAGTATTTTATTATATATATCATTATAACATTATTTTTTGTTTATTTAGTCACAAGGTATATATGAGAATACAAGAGGAAATGGTTAAGATGTTGAATGAAGGGAGTTGGAATGATGTTAGACTCAACTATCCATATTCAAGCTCTACAACAACATTGAAGTCATTTTTTGTTGCATTCAAAAAGGTATGTTGATTTATTACATCCATATTATTCTTTTATAGGTTAATTTATTTCTATTTTATTAGTTATAGATATATAACCATATGGTTTTTTTTTCATTAAAGATGCCAAAAAATAATGCAGATGGAGTACCTGAAACCTTCAAAAGTTTTATTCAAAAATCCAATCTTGAAAGAGAAAGAAGGAGATGTGCTCAAAATGTTAAACTTGATGACACCCTTGATCACTACATTTGAAATGGGCTTGCCACTGTTCAGCATAATGTGATAATAGGTGATTGTGAAAAAATTGCAAATATTGTTCCTAAAAAGGAATACTCCCTATTTATTGTTGATATCCCTCATGGTTATAATATCTAGAACATCAATTATGATAATGAGGCTTATACTTACCAAGATTTCAATAAAGTGGCTATGGGATTTATGGAAGTCACAACATCACCATTTTGGAGATTTCTGGTTTTTCATTCAGACACACAACAATGATTAGTACAATCAAGTTCAAGGGAAAACAAAAGACAAGGATGCAACTTTTTTGGTAAGATATTGAAAGTGTATGTTTAGCAGTTAAGATTAAAAATCAATTTTATTAATTCACAAGTTAATTGAATTTGCACTTAATTATGTTATATGCATAAGCCTAATATTCAAAGCTCCAATAGAGAACCATTTACACGTGATATTGAGAGCATAAATCTTGCAAGTTGGACAAAAACTGATTCTTATAATTCTATTCTTGTGAATGTAAAGGATGGATGGAAGCCTAGTAGTTTATTGGTTTACAATGTTGTGGTTAGAAAGCTAACATATGAGGAAAATGATTTGAAAAGAGAGATTGCTAACATTTATCAAAAGCCACAAGAACTAATTAATTATCGAAGGATATTGGGTTTTGAATTTGTTCTCGGGTTCAAGTAAGACTTATGATATAAAATTTATGAAATCATACTTCAATATTTATTATTTTTAATTTATGTTTTTTTACATTGTTTAACTTAATTATTTATTTTGTATTTGTTGATTAGGTACAATATTAGCGTGTAAAAAAATTAACGATTTAGAAAAAATTGAAAATTGTTGAAAAAATAAGCATTTAAAAAAATGTGAATACATTATGGATAAGAAGATTTAAAATATCAAAAAAAAGTCTGGGGGGAAGATAGCACAACTTTTCAAACAGAGGTAAAAAATATGACCCCTAAAAAAATGGTAACTCTGTAGAGTTTTCATTAAGTTGGTAACTTTGTTATGAAGACATGTCACGGCATGTAACAGATTTTGGTATTGCAAAACTGATTGATGCAAATTCTACTGATTCACTTACTTCAACAATTTCTCTGAAAGGATATGTGAGCTACATTATACCAGCTAAGGTATTTTACAATGTTAAACTTTTACTTGTCTTTTGTCATTAACAATTTTGTATGCACTAGTCAAGTAAAATTTGATAAAGGTTGTCTTTAATGCAGGGTATGGATTAGGTGAGACATAAATACCAAAGGATATGTTTATAGCTATGAAATTTTTTTATTGGAGATGCTTACCAGGAAACGACCAACTACTGACATGTTTTATGGAGACCTAAACTTGCACAAGTGGGTGAAATTAGCATTTCCAAACAACGTGAAGGAGGTAATTGACAACACTCTTTTTAACAATTTGGATGGAGATGAATTTGAAGAAAATAATGTATGCAAATGGATAATTCCTTTGCTGCGAGTTGGTTTGCTTTGTTCAAAAGATTCCCCTAATGAACGAACAACTATGAAAAATGTGGTATGGGTGTCTAAGAAACTCAAAAATGATTTGGGGGAAAATGTGGTTTCTTATAAGAGATTTAGACAAAGCATATCCAATTTTCTTAACAATACAAATGCAATAAGAAATGATGCACATACATCAAATGCCCAAACTTCTTCTACATTTTAGTTAGTGAAAATCACAAGAAAAAATGATGCACATGCATTTTAATGCCCAAAGTTCTACATTTTAGTTTGTGAAAATTTCAGTCTTGCCATTATTCTTACAATAGTAATTTTTTTAAACTTCTATAGTTGTTCAAATAAAATTATGTGAATATAATATTTATATCTACATTTTAGTTAGTGAAAATCACAAGAAAAAATGATGCACATGCATTTTAATGCCCAAAGTTCTACATTTTAGTTTGTGAAAATTTCAGTCTTGCCATTATTCTTACAATAGTAATTTTTTTAAACTTCTATAGTTGTTCAAATAAAATTATGTGAATATTTATATCTATTTGTGATTATTGTCAACATAAAAAATAAATTCTCTTATAACAAGATATTGTGTGGATACATTTGGTTTAATTTATTTACTATATGTAATGTCAATGCTCTATTTCTTGTTTGTTCAACATAAAAAATAAATGCTCTCGTAACAAGATATTATGGGGATTGAATCTAGACATTTGGTTTAATTTATTTATCATCCATGATATTAATGTTCTATTTTTTTTTGTCTTGTGAACAGAAAATTAGATGCATGATATTAATGTTCTATTTTTTTGTCTTGTCAACATAAAAATAGATGCTCAAGTATAACGCTATATTATGTGGATTGCAATTAAACATTTGGTTTAATTTATTGTTATCCATGATGTCAATGTTCTAGTTTTTCTCTTGTCAACATAAAAATATAAATACCCTTATAACACTATATTATGTGGATTGCAACTAGACATTTAATTTAATTTATTATTCAATATTATTGTCCATAAAGTAAACACTATATTATGTGGATTGCAACTAAACATTTAGTTTAATTTATTATTCAATGTTATCGCCCATAAAAGTAAATTGTCAAAAAATAATTATATTCTTTATATTCCTATAGATAAAGGATGTGATTATAAAAAAATCAATTATCATTTATAAATAATTTTTAACCTAATAAATTGATTTAATAATTTAAYAATTTTTTATAAATATATATAATATATTTGTAATTATCATCAATATGAAAATGAAATGCTTTTAGAACATTTTATTAACTAAATAAAACTTTGATATAATTTGTTATCATAGTCTATAATATCAATATTCATACACATGAAATAAAAGCCCTCACAAATTTTGAAAAAAAATTGAGTAATGGATTATTATTTAAAATTGTAACATGAGTTTGTTTACATTGTTAATAAAAATTTAAATGTAAAATTTCCATTTAAAATCTGTTTTTTAATTAATAAAAATTTAAATATTGAATTTTCATTTTAATAGTCATCATATAATAGTGGTAGCTGTGATAGACATGAATTTTGAGTCTCTGGGCCTGTATCCAAAGGGTCCCTCTTTTCTGATTTCGATTGACAAAAGGAAATAATAAAAGAATAGGAACTCCATGAGTTTTTCATTATATGTATATACCCATAAAAAAACACATCCTTCACTTTGGCAATCTTACTTTGGAGGAATAAAATGATCTCTTTCATACTACAGGAAAAGTTGCCATATTGAGCAATGATACACTAACTGATAAGCATTTAGCAATTCAGTTGACATTGACAATAAACATATTATCAAATGAAGCTTTGCACATATCATCAAATGAAGCTTTGCAATCCAAAGTGTTCAACTCGTTTTTTCTAGTTACCTATGTATAGTTCGTTGTGACAGAGGATAAGCAACTGGAACAACATAAGGAGCATGTCCCGGAGGAAGCATTACAGGAATCCCTGGCTGAGAAGCATGATTAGAAGATTGTCCTGCAGATTCTGAGATTGATTTCCTTGACCAGTTATAGGTCCTTGTGGTGCTAGATCTTCTTCTTTCCATGTTCATTGAATTCAACCTAATAAAATACTTTTGGGCATGACTAGCCACCTCTATAGGAGTTCAAAAAATAACAAAATTCCTTGTGATGCTCCTCCATCTTGGATCAACGTCGGTGAGTGTACAAAACAGGCTACGTAGAACAGTTCTCAAGAATGTTCAATTTGTTGCGCGCTGGGAATACACACACTTAATGAAATGATTTATGAATGTGGAATAACACAGTGCCTTACTTAATGAATTTCGATGCAGTGTGCATATACAAAATACAATGACAGAGATGAACTTCAGCTCTAATGACTTCATCTACTGACTTCACAGACACAGAGCCTGTGCTCAGACTTCTTACACTCCTCAGCTACTGATGGTTCTTGGTTGTTCTCTCTACCTCTCTTTTATGCTCTGCATCAAATGCTTTTCTTCAACATCATCTACTAACTAAACGACTTAGACTTATATAGAATTTGACTATGACTTCCTACATAAACTAAGATGGACTCAACATTAAAGACTACCATTAATTTGACTGACTCTTCAACCACTTAATTAAACTCGAGAAGATAGATATCCGCTCCATTTATAGTTTCTTGCTTGCTGACTAACTTTTGAGTAAATGTGCGACTTTGCACTTACATACTATGAGACTGTCTGACTGATGACAGATTGACTTATAGACAAATTGGAGGAGATGTAAAGATCTCATCGGCATGTAATTACAATTTCCAACACTCCAGTCACTTTTTCCAGAATTTTCTAGACCAAGCAAGAACCTCCTGCATTAGCGAAAATACTCACATTATCATCTACATCAGTGCAGTAGAGCATTTGATGTCCTACTTTTTGTTGGAGGTATTATTTTCTACCTACCAACAACCACCAGACTTCTTCGAGACTCTTCTCCACCGACATCCATCGACGCTTCCAGATATTTCTGCTGCGAGAACTCTCTGGATTCTCCAGAGTCTTCCAAAGACTCTATAAATACAAAGAAAATGTAATTGTGTTGATATTGAGCAACACAAATTGTGTTTATTCATTACTATGTGTTATTTTCTTCTGACCTCTTCATTTGGTATCAGAGCACAAAATTGGGCCAAATCCCTCACGGGAGGGCCCGAGATCCTGAGAGAAATTGCTGGGAAAGATCGTGTAGGCCACAGAGTACATGGAGGAGGACCGTACGATGCTGAGGTAGACGACAGTAGCAACAGAGATCCGAGAAGGAAGAGACTCTGTGAAGAGCGCCCATGAAGATCCACTGAATCAGGTTTCATAGGGTTTGGCACACAGTTGTACCCTTGTTTCTGGAGAAGGAAGCCGCCACAAGAAGGAAATTAAAGTTTGTAGCGTGGAAGTCTGAATCTATGCTGGAGCAGACCTGTGGTAAGTGAAGCAGCGTGGAGAGCAAGATCCATTGTGAGACTGTGTGGAATCTGCATAGGACTAGTGCATCTGTCGGGAGACTTTGTGGTTGGTGTGGACAACAAAGAAGACTATGAACTATCCCTAGAGTGAAGAAATCGATTTTATGTGTTATTTTGTTTTTGTCCTCTTCCATGTGACGCTGAGGAGAGTCGTGGAAGTCTGAAGAATGGAGCTGTTGATGAGGCTGCAGTTTGCAAAGTGATGCAGCATTTCTTTCAAGAATTAGAGACAGAGGTTGTTAAAAATGTTGAGATGAAAGAGAGAAGGATGCACGAAGATGGAGGCTCTCCGGGAAGGTAAAAATCTGCATGCCCACATTATTAAAATTGGAATTATTTTTGGTTTCTATGAGTCATAACAAGTGAAAAGTAAGATATATTAATAAAAAGGGATATTTGAGCAAAATTCATTATGAAGCCCAATAAGTGGTTATCATATGAACTTATAAAATGTAAAGGGATAAATAAAAAAAGGAAGGGAGAGTTTATGCCAAAGCCAATTTGTAATTTGTAAGTTGTGAGAAAGATTAGAAGTAGTTCTTATTTGTTTCAATTTGGACAATATGGTAAAGAACGGGCTTATTGAATGGGCATATGTAATGGGCTTGTAATTTGTTGTGCATTTAGTAAAGAATGTGGAATTTTTGTACCTGAGATCAAATTATGCATATATGTTGTAAGGGGTGCATGATCGGTAATACTTGACACCCAAGAGGTTTTTGGTCCAATGTTGTAAATTTTAGCCATAGGCAAGGCAAGTTATCATGTAGCGTGTATCTCTCTTAGGCATAAAGAGTGGATGTGGCATCAAGCTGTGGAATTAATCACTAGGTAGGTACGAGGGTGGTAGGTGTACTCGTATTTAAGTTTGATGGTGATCAGAGAAGTTAGATCTTCGATTAAGGGGAGGAATGTGAGATTAAGTAACCTCAATGTGAGTTGATTGGGACCAAGTTATAACTAAAAGAGTCTAATGTATTGATGAACCATGTATGTGAAAATGATACCTAGAGAACTGGCGAGTACAGCGGATGGTACCCATGTATCTCGGTAAATGGATCTTTTTTATATGGACATCAATGATCAGTTGTTTGCAGGTGCAAAAGGAAGATGCAAAATTTCGGGCATTAATCAATGTTATGCAGGTACAAAGAAGAAGCAAAAATGTTTGAGGATGAAACTCAAGTAAGTGTGTGTGATGTAAATCAAAAATTGAAGGAAGCCCAACCATATGAAGATAAAAAGTGAAGATGATGACATGACTCAGATAAATACCTAGCCAAGACATGTATTCATTAAGGAGGAGACATTGTAGATCAAAGGAGCAACTTGCAGACATATTTACAAAGGCTTTAGCACAAGACCAATTTGATTATTTAAGAGAAGCATTGGGCATTATAAATATTGATGTAAGATGTAATTAGTAGTAGAAATTAGGGGGGAGTGTTGGAGGTATTAATTTTTACCTACCAACAACCACCAGACTTCTTCGAGACTCTTCTCCACCGACATCCATCAACGATATTTCCACTGCGAGAACTCTCTGGATTCTTCGGAGTCTTCCAAAAACTCTATAAATACAAAGCAAATGTAATCATGTTGATATTAAGCAATACAATTTGTGTTTGTTCATCACTGTGTGTTATTTGCTTCTGACCCCTTCACTTTTTCCCTAACCTTCCTCCACGTTCAACAATGTCAATTTAAGCAAGTTATCATTTGGCATTTTGAAACATTTCTCACATGTCCAATACCAATGGAGACATCATTGAAAACACAAAATGGATTCCAACATTCATAGTTGTCTATACTATATACCCCGCAGCATCCCAGTTTTAGGTGTGGCTGGGGTACATGGTTTTGCACAGTTCTCTTTCATTTCTCGTTTTATATTGAGTGAGATTGGAGATATCAACTCTCAAGCAAGCATTAAGCTCAATAACTGCCAACTCTCAAGCATTCATTAAGATCAATAACTGCCAACTATCAAGCCCTCATTGTTCACTTGCAAATGGAATATTCGAGGAGATAAGGCTTACATTCCACGGGTTGTTATAATAAGTTTCTGAAGAAAATTTAAGCTTGCTTAGCATAATAGTTTGTACACCAATTATTTTGGTGAAAAGCGAGTTATAATAATTTAACCCGAATAAAACCAGGTTGCACAAACTTACGAGGCTAGGGGAATGGCAGGATGTGGCTATGAGTTGTGGTAAAGCTGCAAAATAGGGCAAACTTTCAGGGGGAAGAACCATAGGTGGTGAAATAGAGAAGGTACCACGAATGACAAGTTGAAAACCATAAACAGTGATCACAATAACAACAATCGTGGGCAGCCGGATGCCCTCTTTCACTACTCCGAGATTCCTAAGTGTATAAACGTCATCCAGGGCATAATCCGAGTTTAGAGTATCTTGGCTTATCATACTTCTTTTAGACGACATTCTGGTCCACTTCCAATGCTGGTTGCAACACAAAAACAATAATAATAAAAAAAACATGGTTAAATACCTGGAGAGAATGACTTTATGACGTGAGTGTGCTTCTGGTCTACTTCCAATGCTGGCTGCTACAGTGACAACACAAAAACAATAATAAAAAAACATGGTTAATTTCGTGGTTGGAAATATATTAATGATGGAGTCGTAGATTTTTATTGACATTAATTGAAAAAAATCTATATTCGAAGAAGCACAACTTTCACAACTTTCAGATCAAAATATTTCTACCCGTTTCTTTCAGTTAAATTTCTTTAGCTTTTGTGGTGCCTCCAACTTAGTGGTTGGAAATATATATATTAATGTTGGACTTTTCCCAAAACAAAACTTCTTGGAATATTATGCTTCAACCTCTTAAGTGTTAATTTTTAGATATTAAGTTTTGTACCTTACCTTAACATCTCCGTCAACTCGCAGCTTTGGTATAAGACTTGAATTTTTCTTTCGTTTTCGTTAATTTTCCATTGAAGCACCGTCTATTCTTTTAAATAATTAAATTGCAATTATTGTGCCTACTACTCAATTGTTCTGAATATAGAAACGCAAGAGTTGTTGCAAAACATAATTTCATTGGAAAATTACCACAAATTTTCTTAGATTTCTTCTAACATATTTGCGGTTGTTGCTAATTTTTGTACGCTCCAACAAGAAAGAAAATAGAGTTTGGACGCTGACCCCCCTAGTTTCCAACGGTGGTCCCGACGATAAGGAGTCATGCAGCTCATACCTCGCTCCAAGTGGCACTCATATTTGCATAAGTATGATCATTAGACGGCATTAACGTGACGACAAGGAGTCATGCAGCAGGTATCGAGCTCAGTCCAAGTGGTATTCATCCTTTGATGGGGTATCGAGCTCGGTCCAAGTGGCATTCATCCTTATAAGTATTATCATTAGACTACCTTCCAGAAAGAATTGTCATTGATAATTACCTCCAGTGCCTCCATAGTTGTGACCTTGGCATGTCTGACCTAAGAAGAAGATGCTCAGAGGGTTGGCATTGTGGGTAGTCTCTTTTTCCTCTGTCCCTGGGAAATCTTGTCTATGAATCAAAGAGTTCATCTTCTATGCTCTAACAAAAGGGTGAGAACGTAAGCATTCTAATAATGTAGGGCACAAAAGCTGGGGCGTGGAAGCACTAAAGGCTCTCTAAACCTCTCCATACTTCTCCATGGTGTAATTTTTATAAATCACCTGACCTCTAAGATGTAAGCTATTGAGAAAGTTTGTGTGGGAAGCATGTAATGAGAATATATTTATTGCAAGAGAAAGAGAATGAATATTATTCCCACCCCGCAGCCCGGAGAGAATTTGTTAAGCTGGCTATGAGCCCAGAAAAGGGAACTAGAGGCCCGGATGATATGGCATTCCCCCCTCCCCAGTGGTTATAGGAGATGGGATGATGCATCTCTGAGATCGTGGCGCTACAACGAATATCAATACTGGCAATTTGACAGAAATGGTATTAACAAAGATCGTCATTACATACATCGCGAGTCATAATTTTGTGTATTTCTTGTGAACAAAAATCTTTGATATCGTCAACATTTGAAGTAGAATATGACGAAGGATTGTTGTGTCACTTACATTTCGTTTGATTGATAATCCAAGTTATTGATTTACAATTCAGATATATTGCATTCAACATTTTGCAATGCTTACAGGATGGTCTAATGCAATTTTTTATGGCTTTAAATGTTCTTTGGGAATTGTTGGAAAATGGAGTGGATTAATAGCTGGTCAATGTAGTTTGACTACGTGACCGAAAGTTATAGTCCCTACTACAGGGACTAATAAATTGGGGAGAGGATTGATCAAGTAAAACAGAGAGGCTTAATTCATATTCCCCAGTTGCTATGCTTGATTAATAAATTAGCATCATGTCATAAAGGAGGAAAATGCAGGTTAGAACATTACTTTTTAAATTCACTTAGCAGGTTAGCTCTTCGTAAAATTAAAACTTTGTTTTAACTTTTAAAGTCACAAGTTCTAATTCGACACTTTTTCTAAGTTATTCTACAACTTTTTTGTCTAAATAGAGCCACAATAAGAACGATATTTACGAATAGAATATTTAATAGCAATATATTTATTGTCATTTTTTTATGATTAGAACGACAATTTTAGCATTTAACTATTACATTTAAATGTTGGTGTTGAAACTTGTATGTAACAATTTCAGTAAATTTGATGATGATGATGAACATCTACTGAGATTGAATTGGTCAATGGGACCTTAAGAGGGTACGGGATTCTTTAGAATTTTGTTTTTGTGTAGTTTTTCAAGATCACCATAGTTTTGTTGAGACAAAAGGTTAGGAAGGTTGGTAGTGTGATAAGTGTTTTGAAATTGAGATCTAATCTAGGTATAGGCTAGACAATCTAAGAGAAATTTTTTTCATCTACAACCTTCTTAGTGTCACAAAGGTGACCTAGGAATTCACCAACCCCTAGTTTCACTATGGAACTCGTGAGAATTTGTTCTTATCTTAGCAATGCTTATTTTTTTCTTTAAACTTCTCAAAACAAAGAGATAATTTTGATCTTCTAATATAATACAATAACAATATGTATTATAATATATAATATAATATAATATAATGGCGTTGTCTAAGTGTTCTACAAAATGGCCATTCAAAAATGGATTCAACATGCTGAAAAACCCAGAACACTTGGATTATATAGAAATAGTCACTCAAATCTGTGGATCCAACAATTTCTTATTAGATTTCAGGCAAATGTTGCGATAAAAAATTACAAAACAAATATAATACATATGTAATATAATAACAATATATAATATATTATATAACATAATATAATAACAATTTCTTAAATTTGATTGTTGATTTTTGTGTAAAGCATACATAACATAAGTTATAAATTCTACAGCAAAGGCCATGCATAGTACAGGTTACAAATTCTATAGAAAATGGAGGTTGCAACTTGCAAGTTGCATGCATAGCACATTGCATAACTTACAAATATTATAGCAAACTCACAACTTACAAGTCAGGTGGATTCTTTGTAAATTGGACCCTATCACATCCTTGGTTGAAAAGTGAAGGTTGAGGGAAGAAAAGATCGAGGATTTAGAAACACTCTGAAAACCTGCATGCAACCATGTAGATAGGTAAGGCTCATTAATATTAAATTGCAATTGTAGTGATGGAAATTGTTTTGGTTTGGCTGAAGCTAGAAAACATATTCTTGCACACTTATATAAATCCACATTTAAATACCTTCCCACATGTGTTTTTAATGTTTTCCTGAATCTTGATAATAAGAATAAACATTAGAAAACATTAGTAGTTTCTATTTAGAAAAACAATTCCAAAATAATTCAGTAATATTTATTATTTCATTATATTAATAACCATAATTATTCAAATTTTGCAATCCATAACTTTATTATTATTTTTACAATAGTCATTCCTAACTAGTTTTTTCCTTTTTCTTAAGATTTAGCTATCTTGGCATCATTGCATGCATACTACTTAGTGATTTAATCTATGCGGAATTGCGGAATTGAGGTATAGAAAGAAGTTGGAACCTCTTATTTGGTGATTTTCAAAATTGAAAGTGTGTGCAAAGTGTTATATCAATGTAATCTGTTATTTTTATTTTATTTATATTTTTAATGGTGCTGTATTCCATGTGAAAAAGTTTGATGATGTTATGTTAAATACAATTTCATAATAATTTTATGTTGTTCCTAAATACTTTTGTATGAAAAATTTAAAAAAAAAAAAACCTTTAATAAAAAAAATTATTGGTCAAATTTATACCCTACTTTCAGTTATATTTACATTTATATTAAAATTTTGAAATTTTATAAATTAAAAATATTTTTCCATATATATAATACAAACAAAAAATGAATAATCAAATAAATTTGAATTCAAAACAGTTATAATGCATCCTACCTAAAACAGATATAATAAAATATTAATAAAATGGTATATATTTTAATATATTCCACATTTATTATTTTACGTATAAATGTTTATTGATAAGTTTGAAGTTTTTTCTTTTATGCTCAAATTTGCAACGTTTACGTCATTTAATATATAGACTCACTGAAAATAAAATGATTGTTGAGAACATTTTATAAATTGAAATAAGTTAATTATTTTATATTATATAAATTGATATAATGTTTTTAATATATAAATTATTAAGTCTTTGAGGTGTACGATAGTCGGTGATGGAGTGTGTTGTTAAGCCACTCCGTGTTGAAAAGTCACCGGTTCGAAACCTGCGGGGACAAAAAATCAAACCATGTTAAGGGTTGGTGTGGCTCAGACCGGGTGCGATCCCCGGGTGATTTTGACGGCTTAGATGCCCCTGAGTCGCGGTTTCTCAAGCCACAGATTAATCCCGATGTCAACAGGTTTGGCCACATTAACAAACAAATATATATATATATATAACCCTACAAATTTTTGTCAATGCAACATGTAATATAAATTCTTAATATAATTTTAAGAAAGAATAAAAAATAAAAGAGATAACGATTATAACAAGTGTTGCATCACAGTGTAGTCCTGCCGAGTTGAATTGGGATTAAATGCACAGGGATGGGAAAAAGTAGTTGAGGCAGATAGAAACTGCAGCGGAGATGTGGAAAGCAACATGAAGCACAGGTAGTATCCATGCAGTAAATGACACATGGCCTCTAGAGTCTCATTTATTTTTTGAAACTATATAATCCATATTGTTATGATCAAAATTTTCGTTCTTTCCAGTAGTGTGACTTACTATGTTCGAAATTTTCGTTCCTACCTTGCATGTTTTATCTCTTCAATGTATACTTTCAACTGGCTAGAGTTAAGTACAATTTCCATAGACCATCTAGCTTGCATGTCTCTATATGTGCGAGGACAAAAAAAGTTACATGCATAGCAGGAGAAAAAGATCAAACACAGAAGACACATATAAAGAACATATAAAGTTACATTCAAATTAAATAAACACAATTTCTTGACATTCAGCGTAGTTGAAGTTAAAAATTTATGAGCACATAAATATAAAATGAGATAAAAATAGTTGTATTTGAAATATATCAAAAAATAATATTGTCTGTTACATATTCTTGGAAATTTAAATGTGTTTGTCATATAGACTGGGATTGGAGTTCCCACGGACCATAAGAGAAATATGTACAAGAAATAGGACCGTGGAAAGAAGAAGTGGGTGAAGGTAGAGAGTAATACCTGAAATGAAGAAATTGGAAGGTATCAGTCTTTGGCTAGACATTTCTATTTAAAAAGGTGGAATAACTGGATTGATAAACAAAGAAAGATGTGATCAATATAGACTTACAGTGATGGTACATATCACCCCTTTTTCTATTTGCTTGTTGATGCCTTTTTATTGTTGTCGTCGACAACTACTGGAATCGTGCCAATTGTCTGTTGCCTTTCGTTGACGACCTGCTTCATTTCCCTTTCGACCCATTCTTCAATGTAGTTTCTCAAGGGGGCCATGTTGATCTCTTTCTGGATTTTTATGTTGAAAAATTCATTTTCTAATTCCCTTAAATCGATAGAAAGATTACGCAGAGCCTGGTCAATTTATTCATTCTGTACTGAATAGTCGACTAGCCAGTTGTCCATGTCATCTTCACCATATTCAAGGATGTTATAAAACTTTTCTAAATACAATGCCTTAAAAATATCAACTTATTTATCGAAGAATTTCTTAATTAAGGGCAAGGAGTTGACGATTAACTTCAGGTCTTGGCCTCGTTGGTCATTCCGGCTAAGTCTATTTTGGTCAGCTTTGTGAATAATTTGTCTTTCTTTGGTATGGCTTGTTCACATGATTGGATAATGAGATGCAGGTTCTTCACTTTCTCTTTCCAGCATGCATTTAATTGAGTGATCCAATTTGTGGAGGGGAGATCTTCTTGTCTTCTTCTCGTCTCTGTCTTGTTGTTGATATGAGTGCCAAAAGGGAGGACCGTGTCTAAATAGAAACGTTCTTCATTTTTTAAATCCTCTTGCAAATGTTCGAGCAAAGTATGTGCCCTCGTTCCAATGGAAGCCATACTTTGTGATGTTTCCCAGGCCTCAGTAATCAATTCCATTATTTTATTGATATCATTCTCCACATATCATCTACACAATGCGAGGAGAATGGGGGATCCTTTTAACTTGGCTGCAGGGGTGGCAAGCATGGCTATTGTTAAAGCACTGACAAGCAATGGCATAGGAATAAAAAATTTCTCCAATTCCTTGACTCGATCCTTTAGTTTGGCATTATCGGCCTCAGTGACTCCAAAGGAATCATCAAGAGCATATTCAGTTTCTCTGTGAAGTCGAGAGATTTGGGACGACCGCATGTTCGCAAGGTTAACCTCTGAATGATATTTCCCTTTCTTATTTTTTACATCTCTCTTTTCAATAATTAAATCTTTAGACTTGCTGTAAAAAACAACACTTTAGAATACGATGGATTCATGTTCGTCAAAAATTTCAGTATCAGCTATGTCTATTGGGCAAATATGCTAGATCGCATCTTCAGGCTTATCAAGGTTGTGGAATATGCTATCCAGATCAATCTCAAGTTCCATGTTCTCACTCTCAATTTCGAGCTCTTCCGCCTGCCCTACAAATTTTTTTCTGTTCTTCTCCACGAGAAGCTTGTGATAACTATCAATTTTAGGGTGAGGAAGGTTGTTATATCCTCCTCCGTTTGAAGAATTATGGGTTTCTTTCTTACTGTGATGGGTCGTTGGATCGATTCTCCAAGATGTCGTATTTTTGGGAGTGTTATCTGGCGATTAAACACTCTTCTCACTGAGGCCTTTTCCCTATTTCTTGTACAATTCAGTGGTGCCTTGCAATGTTTCTAGGTCGTCAGAATCAGAAGCAGGAGTGTTGTCATCAGTGTCTTTGTTTTCGCTCAGGTGTCTCTGGAAAAAAGAATTTGCAAGGCCAACTGCAAGTAAATGTTCTAAAAAAATTCCATTAGGGTCAAACCCTCTTAACCTTTCAACATATATTAGGTTCAAGTTGTTGAAATGGGCTACGAATTCATAAATTTTGTTGATGTTACTCAACACGAAGTCCCCGACTTTCCAAGGCAGAGGAATGAACTGTTTTTTTCTCTTCTCATCGAATAGATGCAACCAATAGTTGTATTACCTTGCTATTTTTGTAACAAACATTATGTCTGTGACATGGAAGGAGAGCAAGTTTTTCCTTGGAGCCAAAAATCCTTATCACACT
>JASDQU010107599.1:27177-87057 GCA_032191745.1 Picea mariana
GTTTATGAGAATGTCTATTTACTCTAGACGATGCTTGAAATGAACAGTTGGATGGGATAATATAGCCCTCTGCAAATGTTGGTTCAATGTGTGTGAATGGGAAATATCCTCAAGTTTTTTGCTCATTAATGAAAATCTCTATGGGTGTTGCATGATGAGTTGTTAGCAGTAAAGATTACTTATTGCATACTTAGAAGTGTGAAGGTGGTGGGTATGGCGAAGATCAATTAAGGATTTGAGGTTTCGTGAATGTGCCAACCTGACGACGTGCGAACGACATTCCATGATGTTTGAAATTAACACTCGGAATGGATAATATAACCCTTTGCAAATCTTGGTTTAATGCGTATTAATGGGAGATCTCCTCGATCCTTTCACTCATCAATGACAATCTATATGGTTCCTGCATGATTAGATGTTAGCATTAAAGATTACTAATTGCATATTTAGAAATAAGACCTTATATGTGTGTGTGTGTGTGTGTGTGTGTTTATAAACAATTTTTTATTATAAACAAGTATGAAGGTGACGGAGATGGGGAAGAGCAAGTAAGGAATGGCTAAGTATGAAAAGCAGTTGGACGGGCTTCAAAATAGGGTTACATGGGATACTTAGGAGAGGTGAGTGTCCGACGGTCAAATTGTATGTCTCGACATTTTTTACTGAAAACACGTAAAACGAAAGAGGGCATGATGGGGAAGTTTAGTGGCCAGTTTGTATATTTGCAGAATTCTGGGAAAGTGGCTAAGTATGGAATAAGGAAATGGACGATCAGACTCATTTTTGAAATTAAGGATTGAAGATTTCATGAACAGGCCAACCCGATGATGTGCTCACGACATTCCATGATGCTTAAAATTAACACTCGGAAGGGATAATATAACCCTCAAGAAATATTGGTTTAATGTGTATTAATGGGAGATCTCCTTAAATATTGGTTTAGCATTAAAGCTTACTAATTACATACTTAGAAATAAGACCTTATATATATATATATATATATATATATATAAGTATGAAAAGTAGTCAGACGGGCTTGAAAGTAGGGTTGCAAGGGATACGGAGGAGAGGTGAGCACCTGACAGTCAAATTATATGTCTTTATAATATATATGTGTGTATGTGTGTGTGTTTATAAACAATTTTTTATTATAAACAAGTGTGAAGGTGACGGGGATGGGGAAGAGTAAGTAAGGAATGGCCAAGTATGAAAAGCGGTCGAACGGGTTTCAAAATAGGGTTACAGAGGATTGTTAGGAGAGGTGAGGGCCCGACGGTCAAATTGTATGTCTCCGAAATTTTGACTACAAAAGGAGTAAAAGGGAAGAGGGCATGATGGGGCAGTCGCAGAACAGTGGAAGGGAAAACTTGAGACCGCCTGTCAGGAAACCCGCAATCGAACAAGTGGCTAAGTATGGAATAGGGAAATGGTCGGTTGAACTCATTTTCGCTAATATATTGAAATTTGTAATAGATATCCCAATACCTGATAAGATATTTTCTGCATGTATATCACGGAACTATGGGTGTTGTTTGCAGGTCGCGGAACAATGCAAGGGAAATCTTGAACCCGCCTGTCCGGGAACCCGCAAGCGAAAAAGTCGGTAAGTATGGAATAGGGAAATGATCGGTGGAATTCGTTTTCGCTAATATATTGATATTTGTAATAGATATCCCATTACTTGGCAGGATATTTTCTGTATGTTTCTGGACAAGTTGTGTAGGGATAGTGATTATGACGGTCTCCTCAAGGCATGATGAGATGTTAGCATTAAACCTCAATTAATGCATACTTGGAAAGAAGTGAGAAGGTGGCGGGCATAGGAAACAACGAGTAGGAATTGGATATTTTGTGAACCCACCAACCCGACTATCCACGAAAGAGATTCAAAGAAATGGCCAAGTATGGAAAGCGGATGGACGGGCTTCAAAATGGGGTGAAAATAGTTCCATAGGAGACATGAGGACCCGACGGTCAAATTGTAGGGATAAAAACTTTTGAGTGCAAACTGTGTAACACGGAAGAGGGTATGATGTGAGAGTCTGGTAGTAAATTTGTATATCGCGAAAGTAAGGGTGTTTTTTTCAAGTCACGAAACAATGGAAGTGAAATCTAGAGCCCGCCTTCCCAAGAATCCATGATCGGAAAAGTGTATAGGTATGGAATGGGGAAGCGATTGGTCGGAGTCATGATATAAAAGTATGAGTGCAAATGTGAACCCGTGAGTCCGCCAGCCCGCACAACTAGACATTTTCATAAAAAAATGACTAAGTAACTAGAAAGAGGAAGTAGAGGGGAAAGAGAAATGGGAATTTGGTTAAGTATAGAAGAAGGAAAATAATGGCTAATATATTCAAATCTATAATAGATATCCCATTTCTTGGAAAGATCTTTTCTGCATGTTTCTGGAGACAGCCCGCACAACTAGACATTTTCATAAAAAAATGACTAAGTAACTAGAAAGAGGAAGTAGAGGGGAAAGAGAAATGGGAATTTGGTTAAGTATAGAAGAAGGAAAATAATGGCTAATATATTCAAATCTGTAATAGATATCCCATTTCTTGGAAAGATCTTTTCTGCATGTTTCTGGAGAAGTTGTATACTTATTGCATATACTTGGAAAGAAGTGTGAAGGTGGCGAGCACACGAAACAACAACTAGGAATTGGAAATTTTCTGAACCTGCCAACCCGACGATCCATAAAATATATTCCAAGAAATGGCCAAGTGTTGAAAGCATTTGGACGAACTTCAAAATAGGGTGACAAGGGTTTTCGAGGAGATGTGAGGCACTGATGGTCAAATTGTATGTATCGAAACTTTTGAGTGCAAGATGTTTAACATGGAAGAGGGGATGATGTGGAAGTCCAGTAGTCAATTTGTATATCGTGGAAGCTGAGGTGTTGTTTGGAGGTCAAGAAACAATGGAATTGAAGTCCGTCTGTCTGGGAACCCCCAAGAGAAAAATTCAACAAGTATGGAATAGGGAAATGGTTGGTGGGACTTGTTTTGCTAATATATTGATATTTGTAATAGATATCTCATTACCTAGAAGGATGTTTTATGCATATTTCTGGACATGTTGTGTAGGGATAGTTAGTATGACTATCTCCTGAAGGCATGTTGAGTTGTTAGCATTAAACCTTAGTTATTGCATACTTGGAAAGAAGTGCGAAGGTGGCGGGCATAGGAAAAAACGATTAGGAATTGGAGATTTTGTGAACCCACCAACCTGACGATCCGTGAAAGAGATTCCAAGAAATGGCCAAGTATGGAAAGCCGACTCACAGGATTCAAAATGGGGTGACAATAGTTTCCCAAGAGACATGAAGACCCGAAGGTCAAATTGCAGGTTTTGAAACTTTTGAGTGAAAACTGTGTATTAGGGAAGAGAGTATGATGTGGGAGTCCAGCAGTAAATTTGTATATCATGGAAGTCCGGGTGTTGTTTGCAGGTCACAGAACAATGGAACTGCAATCTAGAGCCCATCTGCCCGGGAATCTGCAATCTAAAAAGTGGCTAGGTATGGAATGGGAAGTGATCGATTGGAGTCGTGATATAAAAGCATGAGTGAAAATGTGAACCCATGAGTCCGTCAACCTGCACAGATAGACATTTTCGAAAAAACGACTAAGTAATCAAAAAGAGAAAGTAGAGGGGGAAAAGAAACAAGAATTTGGTTAAGTATAGAAGAGGGAAAAGAAGGGATAATATATTCAAATCTGTAATAGATATTCCATTTCTTGGCAAGATGTTTTCTATATGTTTACAGATAAGTTGTATACTTATTGTATATACTTGGAAAACCTGAGGTGACAAAGAAACAGGAGAGTAGTCCCGTAGTGGAATAATTCTTTGGCCTGAAATATATTTATCGGCACACCAAGAAACCATCTCATTACAGTCAAAAACTTCAAGGACACAGCCTGCACGAGCAAGCCTAGATGTCCAAATTATTTTATTATGGGCGGAAGGGAATGAGTAGTAAGAATATGCCCTGGACCACTAGAAGTTCTGGTCCTTGTACCCAAAGATGTTCACTGTATCTCCACAAGACTATTGTCGAGTTGGTGCCATAAGTTTATGAGAATGTTTGTTTACTCCAGACGATGCTTGAAATGAATAGTTGGATGGGATAATATAACCCTCCACAAATGTTGGTTCAATGCGTGTGATGAGTTGTTAGCAGTAAAGATTACTTATTGCATACTTAGAAGTGCAAAGGTGGCGGGTACAACGAAGATCAATTAAGGATTGGAGGTTTCGTGAACGCGCCAACACGATGACATGCAAATGACATTCCATGATGTTTGAAATTAACACTCGGAATGGATAATATAACCCTTTGCAAATATTGGTTTAATACATATTGATGGGAGATCTCCTCGAGCCTTTCACTCATCAATGACAATCTATACAGTTCCTGCATGATGAGATGTTAGTATTAAAGCTTACTAATTGCATATTTAGAAACAAGACCTTATATGTGTGTGTGTGTGTGTGTGTGTGTGTGTGTGTGTATTTATAAACAATTTTTTATTATAGACAAGTGCAAAAGGTGATGGAGACGGGGAAGAGCAAGTAAGGAATGGCCAAGTATGAAAAGCAGTCGGATGGGCTTTAAAATAGAGTTACAGGGGATAATCAGGAGAGGTGAGTGTTCGGCGATCAAATTGTATGTCTCAAAATTTTTTACTGCAAAACACGTAAAACGGAAGAGGGCATGATGGGGAAGTTTAATGGTCGTTTTGTATATTTGCGAAATTCTGGGAAAGTCGCTAAGTATGGAATAAGGAAACGGTCGGTCGAACTCATTTTTGAAATTAAGGATTGAATATTTCATGAACGGGCCAACCCAACGATGCGTGCACGACATTCCATGATGTTTGAAATTAACACTCGAAAGGGATAATATAACCCTCGAGAAATATTGGTTTAATGCGTATTAATGGGAGATCTCCTTAAATATTGGTTTAGAATTAAATCTTACTAATTGCATACTTAGAAATAAGACCTTATATATATGTGTGTGTGTGTGTGTGTGTGCATTTATAAACAATTTTTTATTATAAACAAGTGCGAAGGTGACGGGGATGGGGAAGAGCATGTAAGGAATGGCCAAGTATGAAAAGCGGTCGGATGGGTTTCAAAATAGGGTTACAAAGGATTCTCAGGAGAGGTAAGGGCCCAACGGACAAATTGTATGCCTCCAAAATTTTGACTGCAAAAGGAGTAAAAGGGAAGAGGGCATGATGGGGCAGTCCAGCAGCCAGTTTGTATATTTGCATAATTTCGGGTGTTGTTTGCAGGTCACAGAACAATGGAAGGGAAAACTTGAGACCGCCTATCTAGGAACCCACAATCAAACAAGTGGCTAAGTATGGAATAGGGCAACGGTCGGTCGGACTCATTTTTGCTAATATATTGAAATTTGTAATAGATATCCCATTACCTGGTAAGATATTTTCTACATGTATATCATGGAACTATGGGTGTTGTTTGTAGGTCACAGAACAATGCAAGGGAAATCTTGAACCTGCCTGTCCAGGAACCCGCAAGCGAGAAATTCGGTAAGTATGGAATAGGGAAATGGTCGATGGAATTCATTTCCGCTAATATATTGATATTTGTAATAGATATCCCATTACATGGCAGGATATTTTCTGCATGTTTCTGGACAAGTTGTGTAGGAACAGTTATTATGACGGTCTCCTCAAGGCATGGTGAGATTTTAGCATTAAACCTCAATTAATACATACTTGGAAAGAAGTGCGAAGGTGGCGGGCATAGGAAACAACGATTGGGAATTGGATATTTCATGAACCCACCAACCTGACTATCTATGAAAGAGATTTGAAGAAATGGCCAAGTATGGAAAGCGGATGGACGGGCTTCAAAATAGGGTGGCAATAGTTCCATAGGAGACATGAGGACCTGACAGTCAAATTGCAGGGCTAAAAACCTTTGAGTGAAAACTGTGTAACATGAAAGAGGGTATGATGTGAGAGTCTGGTAGTAAATTTATATATCGCAAAAGTGAGGGTGTTTTTTGCAGGTCACAGAACAATGCAAGTGAAATCTAGAGCCCGCCTGCCCAAGAATCCGCGATCGGAAAAGTGGATAGGTATGGAATGGGGAAGCGGTCGATCGGAGTCACGATATAAAAGCATGAGTTCAAATGTGAACCCATGAGTCCGCTAGCCTACACAGCTAGACATTTTCAGAAAAAATGACTAANGTTCCATAGGAGACATGAGGACCTGACAGTCAAATTGCAGGGCTAAAAACCTTTGAGTGAAAACTGTGTAACATGAAAGAGGGTATGATGTGAGAGTCTGGTAGTAAATTTATATATCGCAAAAGTGAGGGTGTTTTTTGCAGGTCACAGAACAATGCAAGTGAAATCTAGATCCCGCCTGCCCAAGAATCCGCGATCGGAAAAGTGGATAGGTATGGAATGGGGAAGCGGTCGATCGGAGTCACGATATAAAAGCATGAGTTCAAATGTGAACCCATGAGTCCGCCAGCCTACACAGCTAGACATTTTCAGAAAAAATGACTAAGTAACGAGAAAGAGGAAGTAGAGGGGAAAGAGAAACATGAATTTGGTTAAGTATAGAAGAGGGAAAAGAATGGCTAATATATTCAAATATGTAATAGATATCCCATTTCCTGGAAAGATCTTTTATGCATGTTTCTGGAGAAGTTGTATACTTATTTCATATACTTGGAAAGACATGTGAAGGTGGCGAGAATAGGAAACAATGACTAGGAATTGGAAATTTCCTGAACTCGCCAACCTGACGATCCATGAAATATATTCCAAGAAATGGCCAAGTGTCGAAAGCGGTTGGACGAGCTTCAAAATAGGGTGACAAGGGTTCTCGAGGAGACGTGAGGCGCTGACGGTCAAATTGTATGTATCGAAACTTTTGAGTGAAAAATGTGTAACATGGAAGAGGGGATGATGTGGGAGTCCAGTAGTCAATTTTTATATCGCGGAAGTCGGGGTGTTGTTTGGGGGTCAATAAATAATGGAAGTGTAGTCTGTCTGTCTGAGAACCCATAAGCGAAAAATTTGGTAAGTATGGAATAGGGAAATGGTCAGTGGGATTCGTTTCGCTAATATATTGATATTTGTAATAGATATCCCATTACCTGGTAGGATATTTTCTTCATATTTTTGGACAAGTTGTGTAGGGGCAGTTAGTATGACTATCTCCTGGAGGCATGTTGAGTTGTTAGAATTAAACCTTAGTTATTGCATACTTGGAAAAAAGTGCGAAGGTGGCGAGCAAGGAAAAAACAATTAGTAATTGGAGATTTTGTGAACCCACCAACCCAACAATCCACAAAAGAGATTCCAAGAAATGGCCAAGTATGGAAAGCCAACGCACGAGCTTCAAAATGGGGTGACAATAGTTCCCCAGGAGACATGAAGACCCGAAGGTCAAATTTCAGGTCTCAAAACTTTTGAGTGAAAACTGTGTATCACGGTAGAGGGTATGATGTGGGAGTCCAGCAGTTAATTTGTATATCGCAGAAGTCCGGGTGTTGTTTGCAGGTCACAGAACAATGGAACTGCAATCTAGAGCCCACCTACCCAGGAATCTGCAATCTGAAAAGTGGCTAGGTATGGAATGGGAAGCGGTCGATCGGAGTCGTGATATAAAATCACAAGTGCAAATGTGAACCCGTGAGTTTGTCAACCTGCACAGATAGACATTTTCGAAAAAATGACTAAGTAATCAGAAAGAGAAAGTAGAGGGGAAAAAGAAACGAAAATTTGGTTAAGTATAGAAGAGGGAAAAGAAGGAATAATATATTCAAATCTGTAATAGATATTCCATTTCTTGGCAAGATCTTTTCTGTATGTTTACGGAGAAGTTGTATATTTATTGTATATACTTGGAAATAAGTTTGAAGGTGGTGGGAACAGGAAACAACGACTAGGAATTGGAAATTTCCTGAACCCGCCAACCTGACGATCCGTGAAAGAGATTCCAAGAAATGGCCAAGTGTGAAAAGGGGTTAGACGAGCTTCAAAATAGGGTGATAAGGGTTCCCGAGGAGACGTGAGGCCCTGATGGTTAAACTGTATGTATAGGAACATTTGAGTGCAAAATGTGTAACATGAAAGAGGGGATGATGTGGGCATCCGGAAGTAAATTTTCATATCATAGAATCCAGAGTGATGTTCGCAGGTCACGGAACAATGGAAGTGCAAGTTAGAGACCTCATGGGTGGGAACCCGCAATTGAAAAAGTGGCTAGGTATGGAAAGTGGAAGCACTCGGTCAGAATTGTGATATAAAAGCATGAATAAAAATGTGAAACCATGAATCCGCCAACCCGTACAGTAAGACACTTTCGGAAAAAAATGACTAAGTAACTAGAAAGAGAAACTACAGGGGAAAAAGAAAGGGGAATTTGGTTAAGTATAGAAGAGCGGAAATAAGGGGATAAAAGAGTGGGAAAATACAAAAGCAGAGGGAAATTTTTGTAAGAGGGAATTGGTCTCAAACAAGCCCCATTGTTGCAAAACCATCATTTTCTAGTCCAATATTTTATCCACTTACTCATTTTCTATTGTGCTTGTACCATTAAAGAGGGTGTGAGAAAATGCTTTGTTGAATATTAGTTTGTATTGCAACTTGTGGGAGTAATTGTGCTCTTGATACATTCTTCCATGACTTTGACATATTAACTTAAGTATTAAACTTCTTGCATGATGGTTTGTTAGCATTAAATCTTAATAATTGCATGTCTAGAAACAACAATGACGATCTTGAATTTTAATATTGTAGTTGATTTCATAGTCTCATTTGACTACAGCCACCATAGATCGGTTTTTATTTTTATTTTTATTCGTGAACAAGAAGTTTGGTAATTTCATTAATAATGTAAAAAGTGCTCAAATAGAATCCATGGGATGGAAAACTAATAAAATGTTCCTTTTCGAGTAAAGGAATCAAGGAAGTGAAAGGGAAATAAGAAATTGTTTGCTTAGCAAGGATGAGATGAAAATGAAATATCTAGGGCAGGGCCCCAATTGCCGCATCATGATTTAGTCTTTCTATGTTCTATCTTCATTATGAATAGAATTGAATGTTGGTTTGAAATTGTCTGAAATTCATTTTTGTTTCCATAGAAGCCTGATGGGATCAACACAATGCATTGTCATATAATTGTTAAATGCTCCATATTAGATCAAATTACTTGAGCCAATACAATATTCAAGAACTACGAGACTATCAAACCATGCTAATGAGAAAAGGTGTTAAATTCAACAAAGAAGCAACAACCAAGATTCCAAGGCAATTTTTTTAATAGTAAATCCATAAAAAAAAATTACTAGGAAGTGTATATCTATCCATAGAAATTGGACTGAGTTCTTTGCACCAAAATATTGAACATATTTGTCATAAAAATAGGTACATGATCTACAAAAAAAAAAAAAAAAAAAAAAACATCCATAAAATTCTGTGTTGTTCCTCTAGTGGGACAACATGCAAGAGCCATGGAGATGCTCTTCAACATGCATACAAAACTCATTACCATGATTTTTTTAGGATTTTTTTAGGAAGACCTTGTAGTCTTCTCCTCGGAAGGTCAATGTACGTTGCCACAATCTCAATATCTTGCAGAAGACTTGAGGCAACAAATAAACAAGAGAGTGGTTCCATAGTGGAATAATTCCTTGGCTTGAAGCAGGTGAACAAAACTCTTGCTCCTGACACTGGAAACCTGGAGACATTGCAAGGCACCAATGAATTGTACAAATAACAGGGAAAATACCCTAGAGAGAAGAGTTTCTAATCCACGACCGCCACTACAAAAAACACATCCTCCCGCAGCATCACTCCAATGGATCACCCCAGCAAGAAAGCAACCTAGAATTTTTCAAACGCAAGAGGACATAAGAACCCATCCTTGCAGTAAAATTGATAGTTCTCACAAGATTCTCATGAGGAAGAAGACGGAAAATGTTGTAGGGAAAGCGGAAGAGGCCGAAACTGAAAGTTAGGACACACCAAGAGACCACCTCCTCACAATCGAATACTTCAGGGACACAACCTGCATGAGCAATTCGAGAGGTCAAATTAATTCGTTATGGGTGGGAGGAGACCAAGAGACCCCTCCTTACAGGCAAAGACTTTAGGGACACAGGTTGCATGAGCAATTCCAAAGGCCCAAATTAGTCCATTCTAGGCGGAAGGATATGAGTAGTAGGAATATGCCTTGCACCAGTGGGATTTCTGGTCCTCATCCCCTAAGATGTTAATTGTATATCCAAAGAACAGGAGAGTGGTCCCGTAGTTGAATAATTATTTGGCTTGAAATATATCTCTGGGAGCATTAAGATACCATTTCCCTACAGTGAAATACTTTCACCTAGAACAGACTAATTTGGACCTCTAGAATTCCTACTCTCGAGCTACAAAGTGATTATTGCGTTCAACATCAGTTTCTTTTCTGAAACCCCTTCTTTTGGTCTTGTCAGGGCTGCCATCACCGAGCCGGGAAGTGCCCCCCCATTATGGTTGATTTCAATTTGGGCACATGAGTGGGAACAACATCTGCATTGCCATCATCCATTGTTGTATTATCGTCCATCATATCATCTTCTTCTGGCTCGAAATCAACCACATCAACCTCTACGCCAGCCATCAACGTAGGCGGGCGGGCTGTCTGAGAAAGCGGGGGTGCCTTGGAATTCTTTGGCTTGAAATATATCTATCAATGCACCAAGGGACCATCTCGTTTTTTTCTCCTGGGCAGAGAGAGATGATTAGTAAGAATATGCCCTGGAGTACTGGAACTTCTGGTCATCATGCCCAAAGGTGTTTACTGTATCTAGAGAGAACTATTGTCAAATTGCTGCCATAAGTTAACGAGAATTTCTGTTTGCTCTAGATGATGTTTGAAATGAACATTGAGAATGGATAATATAACCCTCTGCAAATCTTGGTTTAATGTGTATCAATGGAAGATATCCTCGATCCTTTCGTTGATCAATGAAAATATCCATAGTTCATACGTAATGAGTTGTTACCATTAAAGCTTACTAATTGCATATTTAGAAAAAAGTGCGAAGGTGGCGGTGACAGAGAAGAGCGATTAAGGATTAGAGATTTAGTGAAGGAAGAAACTGGACGACGCATGAAATAGATTGCATGATGCTTGAAATGAACACTTGGAAAGGATAACACAACCCTCTACAAATATTGGTTTAATTCGTATTAATGCCAAATATGCTCCAGCCTTTCAGACATTAATGACAATATTGATGGTTCCTACACAATGATTTATTAGCATTAAAGCTTAAGAATTGCATATCTAGAAAGAAGTGTGAAGGTGGCGGGGATGGCGAAGAGCAATTAAGCATTGCACATTTCATCAACCCATCAACCTGCGAAAGAGATTGCAAGAAATGGCCAAGTATGGAAAGCGGTCGGTCGGGCTTCAAAATAGGGTCACAAGTTATACTTAGGAGACGTGAGGGGTTGATGGTCAAATTGTATCTCTCCGAAATTTTGACTTCAAAATGTTTAACATGAAACAAGGTGCAATGACGTATTTCGATGGTTAATTTGTATATCGCAGAATTTTGGGTGTTGTTTGTAGGTAGCGGAACAATGGAAGTGCAATTTTGAGCAAGCCTGGCTAGGAACCGACAATGGAAATAGTGGCCAAGTATGTAATGGGTAAGCAGTTGGTCGGACTCATGATATATAAGCATGAGACATACTCGGAACAAGGAATATTGACAGGCTTGAAAATAGGGCCACAAGTTCTACTCAGGAGACATGAGAGACCGATGGTCAAATTGTATGTATCCCAAATTTTGATTGCAAAATGTGTAACATGGAACATGGGACAATGACGGACTTTGACAGTCAATTTGTGTATTGCAGAACTTCGGGTGTTGCATATAAAATCATGAGACATTCAGAAAAATGACACATTTGAAAAAATGACTAAGTAACCAGAAAGGGAAAGTAAATGAGAAAAAGAAAGGGGAATTCGATTGTCAATTTGCAGATCGAGGAAGTCCGTGTGTTGTTTGCAGGTGGCAGAACAATGGAAACGCAATGTTAAGCTCACCTACCTAGGAACCCGCGATCCAAAAATTTTGTTGAATATGAAATGGGGAAGCAGTCAGTCAGACTCATGATATAAAAGTATCAATGGAAATATGAAGACGTGAATCCGCCAACCCCCACACCTAGACATTTTCCTAAAAACGACTAAGTAACCAAAAAGGGAAAGCAAAGGGAAAAAAGAAAGGGGATGGCAATTTTCAGAAGCGGGATTTAGTGTAAGAAAGCCCCATTGATTGTCTTAACAGTAACTATGAAGTGCATTAAACATGTGAAGAATCTCTTCAATAAAGGAATAGATAAAGTGAGTCATGCTTATAGTTTCCAGGATGTGTTTTCATAAGAGAAACATCGAAAAGCCACAAGAAAATCAATTTTGGGATGTTTAGGTAAAATTATTGTACTGTCAACTTCACCGTAAGTATAACAACAACGAATTTGAATTTTAAGATGAATTTTAATTTTAATTTTTTGTGGTTGATATGATAGTTCCATTGGATTTCACATAGTATATATCATTTTATTTCAAAATATTACTCGAGATGAATTTTTCTAAGTTCATTGATCAAGGAAAAGTGCTAAAACGAGCCACATACTACATTTGTGTCAGAGAGATTATATTAAAAGGAAAATCATGTCCTGTATATTCTTTATGATCATAGAAAAACTACCAAGATCCTAAATGTATAATTAATTTTCCAGAATGAAGCATACAACCAAGAGCCAAGTAAACACCAAATGTATTGAAAGTTGAGGCACAAGGCAATGCATGAACACAGAAGGCACCAAGTGAGATCCCACAAGGGTCCATAGAGTATTACGCATCGACCTATGCATCAAACAATTCGATATATAAAAAAAACACACATGGCATTGGTTTTCTCTTACATATGGTATATGTTCCCATGAGAAAATAACTGGGGCCATGAGATATGAACAAAAATATGCCAAACGCAAGATAACACAAAACTAGTGGAGCTTCGCCATTGTATCCCAGCTATAACCAAACCCCCAAATGGGGAAAAAGAAACTTTCTAATTACTATTTTACCATGAATCAAGATCACAATGGACATTTTTTTCTGATAGTGCCATGTTCTATCACTACCAGTTTTAACAATGCCAAATTTCCAATATTATTAGAAATGCCTGATGGTTCCGCCCAGAGGAGCAAGTCATTTCGACGGTTCAAAGGATAGGCCTGAGTTATTCACAGTTGGATATTTTGTATGGGATTTGTCCTCATGCTTCCCATTTCTAGACTGAACAATATTATGTGCTTGTACATCAGCAATAAATGCACCTACCTGTATGAATTCCAACTCCCGAACTCCCCAATCTCTATAAGGAGTTCTGAAGATCTCAAGTTCATGCTTCAATCCATGTTGAGCCCTTTTTTTTCAATTAGGGAATCGAGAAAATGCAGATATCATACCATAAATGTATAGTTGGAGATCATCTTCTTTTTTATTTGGGTACCCAAAAAATGCAGAAATCCTGCCATGGCTATATAGTTGGAAAACATTTTTCCAATGTGGGCACCCAAAAAGGTGCAAACTCCTCCAACAAATCTACAGCTAGCCACCATTTTTTTTTCATTTGGACACCCCAACAAATATGCAAAATTCTTACTGGGAGATGCAAAAAAACATCAAAATAACAACATAGATTTGATTTGTAGTTAGATTCTCCTTGTTTTTTCAAGTGCACAAAAAGAGAAAAAATCTCTGGAAAGAAAATTTTACAGCCATAGATGTAAACTCCGAAGAACTTGAGTTCGACGAACATTCATTTGGGTATTAAAAAAAATTACAGACACACATGAGACTTTTTCATTTCCTGCCAAAGCTTGATATGACTTCTTTTTTTTTTTTTTTTCCAGTCGATATGCAATATTGCATTGTCCTCATTTAAGGTAAATTTGCTATGTATCTGAAAGTCGCGCAGCATGTAGAAATTGTTTGCATTTTTCTATAGGAATACTTCATATGGAAATTCTGCTAACCCAGGAAGCACATCTTGTAATAGAGGTTGTCTAATTGTACAATGTATGATTGTGTTTCCCACGGTTCGGATGGCAACATTGAGGGAATGTCTATATATGTAAGGGCATTTTTTACTGCATCACAAACAATCAATTGTATCATCATTTATGAAAGAAGAGGTAGAAGTAGGAGAGTTGCATTTGGAACATAAAGGCTCGAAGGGGGTCGAGTACACATTTGCTGCAACCAAAACACCCTCAACCTGGGCACATGAGCATAACAGTTAATATATTGAACAATATAATATACAACTGCACAACAAAAAAAGAAATACTACAGAAAATTGGTGAAGGCAATTTGTATGAGCAAAGTGAGGATGAAATTGTAGATGTATACGCACAACAGTTGTAGAGCTAGTTAGTTTCTTGAGATCCTGTACTATGTCTTTTCGCAATTCTGTTACAAATGTTGTTTGGGTTGTGCGAAAGATCCTTTCTTTAACATCTCTTTTCTTTGTTATATTTTTTAAGAGCATAAGTGGAAATTGCCCTTTATGTAATTGTTGTTCCATTGAGGAAAAAAAAATTGAATAGGTGTCGAACAATTGCAGCTACAACATGGAACAATGCAATAGTTGTGTAACATAACCAAGATACATGGACATGTGAAATTAAAGGGAAAAAATGGAGATGGAGAATGGTACCATTGCCTTGTCGTTGTCTGACTCTTCATATTTTATATGGAGAATTTGTTGCGAGCCAAGTTTTCTCGTGAGTGTGACAGCTTCACTAATGGTTCTGATTGGGTAAGTGTCATTTCTCTGTGCAAGTTGGTTGATTGTTGTGTCCGGGACGAAACGATATTCTGAACAAATTGCGGGAATTTTTTCCACGATACTTGTTTCGTTGAGCGATATAATCTGATCACAAACGCCATGGTCATATACTATTTTGGGCAATATATTAAGATTTGTAATGGATATCCCATTATTTGGAAATATCTTTTCTGCATGTTTCTGGACAAGTTGTGTGGGAATAGTTAGTGTGACTGTTATCAGGGCTTTGTTGTTTTTCATGTCAGCACGCATAATGGATCTAGTTTTGTGTGTCTTGTCCAAGTAAGTGCTATAGACAACCATTATGTCCCCGACGAACACTTGTCCAGTTCGGCGATTGTTCAAGCCCTTTATTGATAGTATTTTGGGTGTTATAAGTTTAGACCTCGTGACATTTTTTGAACAGGAAAAATAATGTGAATGGTAGTCTGCATTATTTTTTTGTTTTCTTTTTTCCTAGCATAAATTTACAAGTAGACGCACAACTTGGATGAAGTATGGAGCTAGAGTTTTGCAACCAGACCTCTTAGTCTGTGGAACTTGTGCTATGTTCGTTGTCTCACTTGCGCTCATTAATACTTCTTGTGAACTGCAAAGTATGTGTAGTAGATGACATCATCATATTTATCATGGCATAGATGAATAAATAGTTGAGGATATTTGTTTGGTAAACATATGAAGAACATAATGTATGAATCTTTACCTTTGGCCTTGTCGGTCTGTTGATGTTTGCGATGATTGACTGCTCATGGCCATGTCACTAGTCCAACTTTTTCTGATGCAAGCATGTGTAGATGAACATAAAAAGGAATAAATAAGCATATGCATTGTATATTGTCCATAATTGTTCTGAATGTCACATACAGGTTCGAAGAAGACAAAATGTGAAATAGGGTGTCAAGGGATACTCAGGAAACATGAGGACCCGACGATCAAATTGTATGCCTCGGATTTTTTGACTGCAAAAATGTGTAACAGGGAATAGGGCATGATGGGGGAGGGGGGGGAGGGGGGTATGACGGCCAATATGCATATCGTAGAACCTCCGAATATAGAGGCGCAATCTTGAACCCACCAGCCCGGGAACCCGCGATCGAAAAAGTGGCTAAGTATGGAATGAGAAAACCGTTAGTTGAAATTTTAGGAAATATGACTAAGAAAAGAAACTAGAAAACGAAAGTAGATGAGAAAAAATGAAGGGGAATTCGGTTAATTATAGGAGAGGGAAAAAAATGGATAATAGAAAGTGGGAAGATTAGAAATGGGGAGGGAAATGTTTGGAAGCGGAAAGTCTCAAAAAAGGCCCATTGTTTCCAAATCATCGTTTTCTAGTCCAATATTATATGCACCCACCCGTTTTGTGTGTTTAATTTTCTAGCACAGTTGGTATACCGTTTCGAAGATTGTACTTCATCCCCCTCTGATGTGGCATATAAGAATTCATATTCATGTCCATCTAATCTGTTTCTTTCAATGTAGCAACATCGAACATACAATGGACATGAAGGTAAGTTAGTATGCAAAAAGACATGTAAACGAAAGAAATACAGTTATATTTATTTCAATGTAGCAGCAAAGAGAATGCAATTCACATGAGGATAAGTTACTATGTAGAAAGATACATAGTATCTACATATAGTAAATTAGGTGCAAAGCAGTAGAACAAATATACAGATAATAAATGAAATACTAAACACTGGAATACGAAATAAGAGTAGAAGCATGCACCTTTGTATCTCCTCTTCTACATTTGCGGCAAAGAGTCCATTGTCTTCTCCAACTATTTTGTTTGTTTAAATGTAGCAATGAAGAAAAATACAATGGACATGAAGGAAGTTGGTATGCAAGAAGACATGTAAAAAAATAAACAAAGTTCGATTTATTTCAATGTAGTAGCACAGAAAATACAAAGGACATGAAGATAAGTTATTATGTAGGAAGATACGCAATATCTACATACAATAAATTAGGTGAGCACATATACAGACAATAAATGAAATACAAAACAATTGAATATGAAATAACAGTACAAGCATGTACCTTTGTATCTCCTCTTCTACACTTGCGGTAAAGACTCCTTTATTTTCTCCAGCTATTCTGTTTGTTTCAATGTGGGAACACACAAAATACAATGAGCATGAATGGAAGTTAGTATGCAAGGGAGAACAAGTAATATGTACATACAGTAAATGAGAATCAAGGAATAGAATAAAAGATAGTTAGAAACATGAACCTTTGCTTTTCTTCATCCATGGTTGTAATTATATAGAGTTTTTCCTGCCCAAAATATATTACAAGCCAAAAAATATTAAGAAATTGCATGGCCATAGCTGAATGGTTTTGGTTTTGTGCAACAAAGTATCCAGATATGCTTTGAGACATGGAAATATMATTTTGCAGTATCTTTGATGTACATCTCATATTTCAAGTACAAGACAAATTGTATCGTGGTCAGACCAGTCTATGTACAGGATAAAGAGGTTGTATTGTGATATGGGCACATTTCACCATATATGGTTAATAAGTGTGTTTTTCACATGTTTTATCTTAACAAAAAGACAACGGACATTGTAATTGCACATGTAGTTGTCTAATTATTGCATGGAACACCACTCTTGCTAGCATCATCTCAATATCCTTTTTTTCTACAAGAATATTTTGCAAAGTCATGTAGGTATGGTCCAAAGCTAGGAAAAAAAATTGGAGCAAAATTTAAGAGCAAGATAGGCGGGCACAAGATAGGCATCAGATCTCGACTTCGCCAAACACGGCAAACGACAAAACCGTAGGTCCACTTGCGCATGTAGGACCTAAACATCGCAAAGTGTAAAAAAAATAGCTCCAACTTCCGGCGCAGGACCCCAACCTTGMAAATCCAAAGCAAACAAAAGAAAACAACAAGCAACAAACCAGCGAGGAAGCACGAGCAGGCCCAACTTCAACCCCAGGACCTCAAACTCTCAAACCTGAACCAAACAACAATAAGTAACAATTGATGAACCAACAAACCAGYGAACAGGCAACAACCACTGAACCAATAAACAACATATGTATCTCCAATGATTACCAAATTGCAGCCCAAGTATAGAAGGAACYCGAAACATATGACAAGCATGCTAGTAGAAATAATCAAACTTTCTTACTTACAAACTGCAAATAGTGAACAACAAATAACGAATAGAAATGAAATTATGGCATCGAAACTTACTCTGAAATGATGAATGATAGAAGTGCAGGTCGAATTGTGGGTGCGGTACCTAGACCCCACAAAGTAAAAAAAACAACTCCAACTGCGTATGCAGGACACCAACCCTGCAAAGTTAAAGTAAACAAAAGCAAGCTATAAGAACCAATAGGTCCAACCGCAGGTGTAGGTCCTCAATCTTGTAAATTTGAACCAAACAACAACAAGCAACAACCGACGAACGAACGAACAATAAGCACCCACTGAACTAGTAAACAATGTATGTATCTTCAACGATGGCCAAATTGCATTTCAAGCATAGAAGAAGTATGAAACATACAATGGCTATGCAACTGGTGTTGGACAACAATATTGTCCAAATTCACTGCAACATTGTATGGAAAAATTCGAGGAAAAATGTACTCTGAGAAGCTTATTTAGGTAAACATTTAAGGCTGTCAGGTTGTTTAAGGGCCTCGCGGTATGCAAACATTTAAGTTGTCAGGCCTGTTTAAGGACCTTGCACTATGTAAACATTTAAGTTGTCATGCCTATTCAAGCACCTCAAAAAAAGTGTCAATGCTCTAAACCTTCGATATGTAAACATTTCAGTACAAATAGAAATAATAATAAAAACATTAAAAAACAACGTCGATGCTCAGAACTTTCGATATGTAAACATTTCAGTAAAAATGTAATAAAAATTAAAAAAAAACATCTAAGCTCAAAAATTTGGATATCTAAACATTTACAACATTGGGAACAACGAAGTTGGCAATAAGACCTCCAATATATTCTCCAATAAGACAATGACATATAAGGTTTTTTTTATTATATAAAAAATAATGATTTTACTTCTATAGTTCGAACAATACAGATGATGCGAAAATTTATAGTCAAAGGACATATTAATATGAAGTCAACTAATAATCGATCGCTATAGTCCCTTTACGCCTTCGGTAAGAACTAATAAAAAACCCAAAATGCTATTGTACCCACACAAAACATAAAGCATTTTATCAAAATAATATTTAATTAAAAACTATTTTTAAAATTATAATGAACGGGTTCTTCTTTTTACCACATTGTCATGTACAATTTTCAATTTTCTTTTAATATTTTGGAGTCTCCATTTTTCGTTCTTTTAATTTGTGTCTTTAGAAGGCTCTCAAATTTACCTATTGAAGTTCGTTTCTATAGAATATGAAATCTCACGTGATCTTTGGAAGAGTTTCAATGTAATTTTTATTTGATGCATTAAAATTAGAGTGGTCGGCCTAAAATATTTTCTTTATTCGAAGCTTTCTGAAAAGGACGTTGATATAAAAGCTTAACAATCTCTTGCACTGTTTTTTACATCAAAGTGTTATTATATATTTTTATTATCACTTTGGAGGTTGTGAGAATAATCTATTATTTAAATTAGTAAATATTGTAATTTAAAAAAAACTCAAATTTATATAATAAATTATTAACTAAATTTAAAAGAAAAAAACCAAATCTATATATTTTAAGATTTTCTTGCACTCTAAGAATTTCCTTGTACTACATCAAAGTGCTATTATATATTTTTGTATGCTCACTTTTGAGGTTGTGAGAATAATCTACTTCTACATATTATAGTTAAAAAATACAAACTCAAATTTATATAATAAATTATTAACTAAATTAATATTTATAAAAAGAAGAATTAGTTGAAATACCTAACATCTATTCTTCTCATATTCCATGAGATGTAAAATCAACATAGATAAGCTCCACAAACAAACTTTAAAGTCGGTAAATGCTAATTTGACGTATGTAAATATAATTTTAAATTAAATAAATAATATACAATTGTCTTTTTATTAAAAGAAAAGACTTTCTATATTATAAAAAAAATACAAATACAAAAAGAAATGCACTTACCTCAGTATAGAAAAAGCAACAATGAAGTTAGATCGCCTTAAGAGAAAAATCATTATATCATTATAGTCTTTCTTAATATACCTTTGCCCTCACTTCCTTCTTCCGGCTTGTATGGCATTTACTTCAAGCAATATGCCTTCTTTGGGTTGCAGTTTCTCTCCTACTTTTTGTGTGTGATATGGGTCATACGAAAGACAACTCATTAGAAACAACCATCCTAAATTATTCAAGACACCAAATCATAACTTCAAATGAATATCTATAATGAATATGCCTCAAAGGATATAAAGTCATAGTCATTACTCTGAGATACCAATGTAATGGGTCAAAATCAATGTCTTGTAGTCTTTGAGAAGGGAAACTCTACAATGGATCCTTATAAGAGTAGATTCAATCTATTATGAAATTTGTTCGAACATGATTTATGATCCAAAAATATTTAGATGCCAAAATATTGTTTAAACATACATCTTAACATCTAATTTGATTTAGAATAATTCTTGATCATATTTGAAAGATTTGTATAACATGTGTGAATATTTACTTATCCAAAACTTCATAAAAAGATGATAATTTGCATAATCATGTGACATGACACAACATAAAATAAAACAACTAAATAAGATAATATTTGATGACAGATTTCACCTTGCCTAGACTACATCGCCTAGACTACATCTTTGAGTCCCCTTTCAACAGTGACACTGCTCTTGATTAATCTCAAATGTCAAACTTACAATGAAAATTGACTTACAAAGACAAATTTGAAGTCACTCTTCAATTCTGCTGCTCAAACCCAGAAATAGAGTTTACCATTGAATTCCTCTCGAAATTATGAGAAAAATGAGTATAAACTCGGCCATATTCCAAACTAGATAAATTTTACTCCATTTACACACCAAACAATGCACTATGGCGCTCATAAATGACTATCCAGAGTAATACTTTCATAGAAAACATATGAGCACAAAAATAACATCACCATTGCTCCTCTTGAAAAACTAAAAAAAATGAGTATAAACAAGGCTATGTTTGGACATGGTGCTCAATGGCAAGCAAAACGAGACAACACCATCATGGTTCAACTCCCCGGCATGCATCCAAATGTACTTGTCTGTATCCCTGCATGGAAATATATGCACTCTCTTTTCTTCTACCTTGGGATCTGTGCCTAGTCTTAAATAGGCCACAGCCCTGACCATTGTTTGAACTTCGGGTTAAAAATGGAATTAACTCAAAACCAAATCCCTTGGAATCTCTGTAACATAAGGCACCTTGGGTGCAGTGGTTAGGGCATTGGAATGTGTGGGAGGAGGTCATAGGGTCGACCTTCGAGGACCTATCACCTCTCCCCGTTTGGTGTTTTATTACAACCACATGATATATATAGTATGGGCCATTTGGATATAGTGGCAGACAATTGTAACCCCCTCAACGAATCTGGGTGTTGGTTATATGGTGTGAAAATAAACCTTGGATCGGGGGATTAGCCCTCAAGCCCCCCTTTTTCGTCAATTATCCAACACATAAACTTAAATATAAGTTTTATCATATGGCGATTAAGTCATATGGTATGGTATAATGGTAATTCACTGGATTGTTGTATAGGAGTTCGAGGGTCCGACTCTGGTCGAACTCATAACTATTTCGATAAACCATATGTTAGGATATTTAGACACTTAGGAGTTAGCTAAGATCTACTTGGTCTAATGTGTCGTTAGGTAAAAGTGAGTTTCTTAGTGTGTTTCTTTAGTATGTATTAGTATGCATTTGTAGTTAGGAAATCTGACGGTCACGATATGTTCCCGACATAGAGTGATTTGACGGTTCATACTCTCCTCGATATTAACAGTCGTTAATCTGTGGCTTAACACCCAATTGGTCCATGATCTCTATTTAAAGAGCATGGAGGGTCATTTGCTGATGATTGATTGTGAGAAACTCTCTTGTAAAATCTCTCTGTAATATTTTTCTTTTGCATTAATAAACTACTCCAAGTGGTTGCATTGGTTGGGGCCGTGGATGTTTCCTCGTAGGGGTTTTACCACGTGAAAACATCGATGTGTTGATATTTGATCTGGTTATGTGAGTGGTTACTGAAGGTATTTGTCCTCTGTTGGAATACATGTGTTGTCGAACATGGTATCAAGGCCTGTTTGAAGACCCGCTCTTGTTGTAGATCGAGATCGTGAAGCCGAGTTGCCTCTATCCATTTTCTACAAGTTTCGTACATTTCTAGGCTAAGAGGACTGTTCCATTTTGTCCGGAGAACTCGTTTCAATCAGGAACACTTTTCGTTTCACTCGAAAATGTTTCATTTTTCCCAAGATACGGCCATTACAGTCAGATCTAGAGGTATAAAGTTTGAATATGCATTTTTTTAAAAATTTCCAGAGAAGTATTTTGGTTTTATTTTAGTTTTGTATTTTTTACTTCTGGGTTGGTACTCTTTTAGATCTACATATTCTCTTTGCCCTGTGCCTTGTGAAATCTTGGAAAATCAAAAACAGATAGGAAAAGGTGCATCTTCTGGGTAAGCTAATCGAGATCTACCCTTGTTGTCATCGAGAAGCGAAATTTTTTTTCTTATGTGAAAAGAGTTTTTTTTTAGCACACTCTTCAAGGTCATCTTCAACAACAACAAAAAATCCAATCCTCCTTCTGAACATTACAATATGTTTTGCTAGATCATTTGGTTAAAAGTTGCCTTATTAAGTAAGAGGTCTTGAGTTCAAGTCTCTCTTTTGTTACTTTTTTTTGAAAAAGTTCATGCTAAAATTGTTAAGTGTATTTCACTTCAAGTATAAAAGTGAATCACTATAAGTAGCTTTAATATTTTATTTTAGAGTTATTTATTTTGCATGCAGTGTTTCTGTTATAAAGTAACTTCATTGTAAAAGTGATCCCCACTTCTCTTTATAAAAGTGGGTCACTCCATAAAGCAACCTACACTATCACATGGTCATTTGGTTATTGTTTATGCCTTTTTTTTAAAAGGGCATAACTCTCACTTTTTGAGATATTTCCATCCAGGTCATTAGTTTCAGTTTTTAAATCCATATTATCTGCATATTTAATATGGCTTCTACAAGTAATGTCTTGCTTACCAGCAACAACTACTTCCAATGGAAATCTCATATGGAAGATTTATTAAGAAGTAAAGGCTTGTACAGGATTACCTTGGGAAAGGAAAAGCACCCATTGATGATGATAAGAAAGCCAAGTGGGATAATATGAGTGACGAAGCACGTGGACTAATCGGAATGTCCATCTCTCCTAATTTAAGGTACCACCTTCAATAAATTGATGACCCCGAAGAAGCTTGGATAAAGATTGAATCTGTGTTTGGTAAAATCAATATTATTCGAGCACAACTATTAGAAAATCAAACGCTGACCTTGATTCCAAGTGATTTTTATTTACTTGGAGACTATCTATCTAGGTTTAAAACACTCAGAATTTTATATAAAGAATGTAAGATAAAAATGGAGGAAGAGTGGTGCATATATCTTATTCTTTCTAAGCTAGGTAGTGCATATTTTGTTCTTGTATATACCTTTTATGCCATGAGAGAGGCTCTAGGGAAAGCTTATGAAAAACCCACTTTTGAGTACTTTTGTGCTGCTTTGATTAGAGAGGAAGATAAACTTGTACAACTTGGAGTGATCAACACTGCAGGTACCTCCAACAAAGCCTTAGTTGCCCAGTAGAAAGATAAACCCAAGAATCCCAAGAAGCAACATCCTCACCACAACAATAAGCAACATAAGGGTCCCAAACCCGCTCAGACAACTTCAACCCCTAATGGTGCAAAGGAGAAAAATATAAAAATAAGAAGGCTGACAGACATTGCAACTTTTGTGATAAATATGGTCATGATGAGTCTAAATGTTTCAAGAAGATGGCATATTTAGAAGCAACGATGAAGAAGCACAAAGAAGTATTGATTCTACTTCTTCTTCTTCTTCTCATGGACATGCACTTTCCGTTTTTGGTTTCTCCTTCAATACAAATTCTACTTCTACTTCTACTCCTGATGAGTGGCTTATTGATTCTGGAGCATGTTATCATATGGCTAAGGATAAAGCCATATTTTATGTTCTAAATGAATGTAACACCAAGAAAATATTTGTTGGTAATGATAGATCTCTTAGTGTTGTAGGATCTGGAACAATTCAAGTAGATAATGGTCATTTCAATGATGTATTATGTGTTCCAAGTCTTTCCTGTAACTTTCTATCAGTCTATCAAATCACTCATTCGGGTGAAGGTAAAACTGTCGAGTTTTCACCTCACCAAGTTGTAATCAAGGATCGAAAAGATCCTAAGCATGTTCTTGCAACTAGAATTGCTAATGATATTACCAGGTTGTACAAGCTTGACAACTTTGGGTCATCAACTTTTTCATTAGTTTTTGTTGCTCATAGCGATGACTTGAGAAAACTTTGGCATGAGCGGTTTTTTCATCTAAACTATTGCTCATTGCAGTAGCTATGTAATCAACAGATGGTGATTGTTCTTCCTCTTATTTCATGCAGAGATGGTGTTTGTGTCGGTTATGTTCTCGACAGACATCATCAAGATAGTTTTGACAAATGTGCCTCTTGGAACGCCTCGGGCCCTTTACATCTTGTTCACAATGAATTGTGTGGTCCACTATCTTCTCCTTCCTTTTCTGGGTGCAATTATTTCTTAACTTTCATTGATGATATTTCTAGACGTACTTGGGTTTACTTCTTAAAACTTAAGAGCAAAGTTTTTGACAAGTTTTTGGCGTACAAGGCCCTTGTAGAAAAACAATTTGGTCATCAAATTCAAAAGTTAAGAACAGATAATGGAGGCGAATATGTGAACAATAATTTTACAAGTTGTTGCACTACACAGGGCATCCAAATGCAACACACTATTCCATATACACCACAACAAAATGGTGTTGTTGAGAGAAAGAACCGCACATTAAACGAAATGGCTAATTGTATGATCCAATCTAAGGGATTAATTCTAAAGTATTGGGTGGAAGAAATCAACTATGAAAATTACATAATCAATCGCACTCCCACAAAGGCTCTTGAACATATAACACTAGAAGAAGATTGGACTAAAATTAAACCAGATGTAAGTCACTTCCGTGTATTTGGAAGTATAACATAGGATCGCATTCCTGATGAGAAAAGGAAAGCATTGCAGCCTAAAAGTGAGAAGTGTATATTTGTTGGTTATTCTGAAGATGTCAAAGATTATATACTTCTTCAACCACATTGTAATGAAATTACTCTTAGAAGAGATGTTAAATTTGATGAAAATCTCTTGGCCTGCGAGCCTAATTCGGCGGTTGTGCCTTCTTCGACCTGTGAGCCACCTTCAACATTTGTGCCTTATTCTGTTCCTATTCTGGTTTCTTCTTCAGATGATGGTGGTGAGGATGAAACTCCACCTCTGCCTGCTCACCTTCTTCCAGATGAGTCCTTTGAACCTGAACCAACACCAGTTCCACCGCCTCCTAGACGGGTCTATTCAACACGAGAAGCAGCTGGTGATATTGTCGGTGATCCTTTAGATCAGCATTGAACACGTTCACAGTTCTAGCGAGCCTCTTCTCTTTTGGATCAAGTTTCAGAGACTGATGATCCAGAGACATTTGCAGAATCTTTAGGTCATCCATATTGGGATACCGCGATGAATGAAGAGTAGTGTTCTTTAATGGCAAATGATACTTGGGATCTTGTATCTCTTCCAAAAGGAAGAAAAGTTGTCAGATGTAAATGGTCTATAGAACTAAGTATGCATCAGATGGAAGTATTGAAAGATACAAGGCTTGGTTAGTTGCCAAAGAATTTTCCCAAGTTGAAGGAATTGACTATAATGAAACCTTTGCCCCTGTAGCCAAAATGAATTCCATCCACCTTGTTCTTGCCCTTGTTGCCTCACATAAATGGGAGGTCCATTAGATGGATTTTAAATCCTCCTTCTTGCATGGTGATTTGAAAGAAGAAATCTACATGGAACAACCTCTTGGCTATGTCCAGAATGACTCTAACCTTGTTTTTCACCTTAAGAAATCTCTTTATGGTCTTAAGCAAGCTCCCCGAGCTTGGTATGCCAAAATGGACAGATTTCTTATTGCCACTAGATTCTCTAGATGCCATTATGATCCTAATGTTTATACCAAGAAAGTAGGAATCCATATCATAATCCTTGTCCTTTATGTTGATGACCTTATCCTTACTGGTAGTGACCCAAAACTTTTAAACCATGTGAAAACCAACCTTAAGAAGAAATTTGAAATGATAGACTTATGATTTTTTCACTATTTCCTTGGCCTCCAAGTTTTTCAAACCCGTGAAGGAATTTTTATTTCCCATTCTAAGTATGCTTGTGACCTTCTTCATCGCTTTCACATGGATGATTGTAAACCAACCCCTTCTCCCTTCCAGTATGGAGTCAAGCTTACTGCCAGTTGTACTTCTCCCGAAGTTGATGCCACCTTGTACCGTCAGTTAGTATGTATCCTCTTATACTTGACTCATACCCGTCCTGATATTTCCTTTGTTGTTGGTCTTATTTCCCGATATATGTAAACACCCCATGAAAGCCATTGGAAAAAAGATAAAAGGATACTTTGTTATGTCTGTGGTACAGTTCAATTTGGGATACATTACAGTTCAGGGGGGACTCCTTTATTGGTTGGTTTCAATGATTCAGATTGGGTCGACAACCTTGATGATCGAAAGTCTACTGCAGGTTATGTTTTCAGCCTTAGTTCAGGACATGTCACTTGGGCCTGTAAGAAACAACAGGCTATTGCACTTTCTTCAGCAGAATCAAAGTACCAAGCAATAGTTAATGCAAGTCAAGAAGCCGTGTGGATTCAACAGATCCTTTCAGAGTTTGGATTCTAGTAGAAGCATCCAACCAACCTTTGGTGCGACAATCAAAGTGCCATCAAGCTCGCCAAATACCCAGTTCAACATCAGCGCAGCAAACACATCGAGCTACACATACACTTCATCAGAAAGATCATTCATGATCAAGTTATTGAAGTCCTCTTTTACCCTATAGAAGATCAAGTTGTAGACATTTTCAAAAAGTCTCTTACAGAAGAGAAGTTTTCCAAACTTTGATCTATGTTAGGCATTCAGGAAGTTGTCATTAAGGGGGGATAGGCTCTAATGCCTCCTTCCTTCTCCTATTGTGTCACTATTGTAAATCCTTCAATCCTATCCCAAGTTGTTCTTAAGGGGGGATGTTAGGATATTTAGACACTTAGGAGTTAGTTAAGATCTACTTGGTCTAATGTGTCATTAGGTAAAAGTGTGTTTCTTAGTGTGTTTCTTTAGTATGGATTAGTGTTCATTTGTAGTTAGTAAATCCGACGGTCACGATATGTTCCCGACATAGAGTGATCCGATAGTTCATACTCTCCTCGATCTTAACGGCCATTGATCCATGGCTTAACACACGATTGGTCCATGACTCTATTTAAAGAGAATGGAGGGTCATTTGCCAATGATCAATTATGAGAAACTCTCTTGTAAAATCTCTATGTAATCTTTTTCTTTTGCATTAATAAACTGCTCCAAGTGGTCACGTTGGCTGGGGTCGTGGATGTTTCCCCGTAGGGGTTTTACAACGTGAAAACATCGGTGTGGTGATCTTTGATATGGTTATGTGAGTGGTTACTGAAGGTGTTCGTCCTTTGTTGAAATACCTGTGTTTTTTAACACCATATCCATGAGAGGCTAATGGGAGACTACAATGTTGCGGTCTCTCATTGGTCCATCTAAGCCTACACGAACTTTCCACATGTCAAGATTTGATTGATCCACTTGTATTTGTATGGTTGCCCTGTCACTTTGTCAACTCAGTTGTATGGACGTATATGGACGTGCCATGTGTCACTCTTCTAGTGTTTCCACGTGTCACCTCCTTTTTGGCCTTTTGAGCTTATTTGAACAAAACTTTAATTGACCATAACTTTCTCATACGAAATCTGTTTGAGACGATTTTTGCATCGTTGGAAAGATAGCGTCGAGTTATATGCAATGAATTCATTTTTGGTAATATTTGAGAAGATCAATTTTCAATCATTTCTATATCTTCCTGGACCTCTTTGAGTGTTCTTGATCCTCTTGGTTCAATTTGGAAAAAGAGAATTCTAGGAACACCCTATGGCATTCTGAAGGAAGGCATAAAGGAGATTAGGAACATGGTTGGACTATATTTTTAAAGTATAATTCCTTTGTATTCTATTTTTTATTGGGTTTGGTAGGCTATATCTAGGGAATGTAGTACAATTGTTTCAATCAAGTGTGTCCCTAAGGGATGTTCTGAGTAGGAAGATCTTGACCTTTCCCTATCCAAAATGACCAACAATAAGTCTCTAGGACTACATGAACTTCCTTGTGATTTTTTTAAGATAATGTGGAATATGATTTTTGGTGGTTGTTTTATGATGGCCCAATAAGTTTACAAAATTGGAAGGGTTTTAGAGTTCCTAAATCAACATGTAGTTAAGATAACTCCAAAGAATATTATTGCCAGAGACACCATCAGTGGATGGAGGTACACCACACTTCTTAATGTTTCTTATAAATCTTTCCTAGACTGTGATATCATAGTAGATGTGGTTTGGTAAAGAAATATCCATCCTATAAACATTTATTAGTATTTGAGAATTTACGGAGTTGGATACGGAGACCAAGTAACATTTCTTCTTGTAATTTTTTTTTTTGGCAAATCTTATGATAATTTTGATTGGGGATTTGTTCTTGATACTTTGAATTGACTTGTTCTGTTTCCAAATATAATTTGATTGTTCTTCATTGACACTTCTACTTTGGATTACATTAATGGTGTAATTTCTTACCATATCCACTTGCATAAATGTCTTAGACGGGGGTGCCATTTTGCAATGTATTTCCATGAGTTGATTTTTGATGCTCTTGAATATGTTCTAGAAGTAGCCATATGTTCTTGAATATGGTGGAGGATTTTAATTATTTAATTCCTAATGGATAAGGAGGGTCTTAATAACCACTTCATTGTTGTTTCAATTCTTTCCATCTTATTAAATTCAGAATCGGTCAACAAGTAAATGACATTCTTAAATAAATCTTGCATGCCTTTGGGTGATATTGTCAATGAACATAAATTTGAATTCTAATTGATTGGACTTGTTGAGAGGTGAATCCATGAAGCTCAACCACACTTTTTTCCAAAGAAGCATGTGAAGATAGTCCACAGAAACCCTTATTGAGGTACATTTCAAGTACTCCATCAAGATTTTAATGCATTCATCAAGTTCTTAAACAAACCCTCAATTGAGGTATTTTGGGATCCAACATACCCTCGATTAGGGTCTTGATGGGGGGTTAAGTAAAACCACGATTAAGGTACCTCGACCAAGGTTTTATTTTTTTTTTAAATAAAAGAAAAACAAGTTGTGAGGTATTTTTTCATTTCAATACCAACTGCAACCAAAAAACCTCAACCCAGCTTCAAACCTCGATCCACCCTTTTCTCTAACACCTCTCTCTAGCATTTAAACTGACTACATGCACATGATGGCATCTCCAACAAGAGGTAAATGGTTGTTTTTGTTTTTTAAAAGAAATTGTAAATTTTAAACAAGTTTTTTTGTTTAAAATTTGTCAACTAGAAGCAATTATGCTACCAAAATTTTAATCTTTTGTTTAAATTTTATTAACTAGTAGCAAATTTATGTTGTCGGTTTTATTTCCAACCATGTATCAACAAGAAAAAATGATATTATACTTAATTCAAACCATGTGTTGGCAAGCAAAAATGTTGCCAATTTTTTTCAATCCTCCAACAATGCACAAAGGATTGAAAACTATGCATCAATGTATGGTTAAAAATAAAATAAGAAACATTAACTTTGTCATTTTTTTATTTAATTTGTTTACTTTGAAATAATTCAGTAAGTAGAAATGCCAGTATTTTTTCTTCAATCCTCTAGTAATGCATGAAGGACTAAAAATTATCAATCGATACATCTAATTAAAAATTAGCATGGCCAAACACTACAACTCCCATGTTACTAAGTAGAGATGAAATTATTGTGAAAGTGGACCAGTTAGGAAATGAGACACACTTCCACGCTAAACCTAGCAAAAGAGAGGAAGAAAGATTTAATCAAGAAAGTAAAGGACACAACAAACACACAGTACACAGATATTTTACCCTAGAAACCCAAACCGAGAAAACCAACATTCCTTGAGCGTTCTTCTCCTTGTTGTCTTATTCATTTAGAATAAAAGGTTACATGTCTAACCTTGGTCCACACCTAAGACACAATCGACATCATACCCTCTTTCTTACACAAGAACAACCTTGTAGCCAATTCGGCTTACATATACATGACCAACAACCTCTACGATTATTGATTGTTTCATTGATCAGCCTTTACGACCTTACAACATTCCTTCTTTATAGGATTTACAATAGGAAAAACCTTAAATAAATGATACCCAAAAACGGTTACAAGTCCATGAAAATCATTAGTTACAAATCCCATGAATTTCAGGATTTTGTTATAGTCGACTACCAAGTCGTATTACCCGTCGACTACCAATCGACCTTCACTCGGTCTTCAGTCGATTTCCACATGCCTTCCTGTCGACCTCTTGATGGTTGAACTCTTAGAATTTTTGTTGATTTACTTACCATGTTGAACCACCTCAACCTTCAACTTCGAATTTACCCGGTTGACTATCCTTGACCTTTGACTTTGACTACCAGTCGATCCACCTCGACTTTCACTACAAAGAACATAACAATCCAACATGAACACCCTACAAATGAACATTAATGAAACTTAAGGAGAACCCAATAATAATCATTTTTATCACCACTGTTGACCCAGGAGGATCCAAGAACTCTCACAATGATCTAGGAGGATCCAAAATCCTCACAGAGGTTGAGAAGGGTTCATAAATGATCAAAATTTGGTCATCTCAAATGGTCCTAAAAATGACATAAATGTGTAGATCTCGATGGTATCTTTCCAATGGTGCAAAAAACGCTTCAAACAGAGTTTGTACGCAAAAGTTATGGATGGTCAATGTTCAGGTCAAACCATGAAAAAAGTAAAAGGCAAAGGGGATCATGGTAACACGTGTCACCACTGCAAGGGTGACACATGGTACGACCATACGATTTTGATGTGGCAACACAATGGAGCACCACATGGAACATTGTACATCAACTGGGAAGGTGACGTGGCATACCATAGATACAAGTGGATCAATCATGTCTCGACACATGGCAGATATAGATCAATGAGAGGTTTCATGTGGTAGACTTCCATTGGCCATTAATGGGTAAGGTTGTTTAAAATTAGTTGGATCTTAGAGGATCGAACCTGGGTCTCCCGCCAAACAACCCAATGACCTCACCAATACATTGCTCATTTGTTTCTTAACCGTATATGGCACCACCATTATTTAAGGTTGTTATGTTGCATATTTAGCGGAGGAAAAGGGACAAGGGCTTATCCCTCAACCCAAAATCTATTATCATATGGAATCCAACATAACCAAGTTATATTAGGTGGAGATGCTAACAAATATCCCAACAAACTATACCATATATACAATATAACTCCAAACTATATAACAACCATATACTATAACAAAAGAGAGGTTTGTGGGGATTGAACCCTCAGCCTCCTCTATGTTAAACACATGCCTTAACTGTTGTGCCAAAGGAGCCTCTTGGTAAGGCATTTCGATGGAAAAATATTTAACGTCGACCAACAATTCTGGATGGACGTTAAGGGGTTTGTGGCCTGTTTAATGGGTGCACGGACTGAGACAAGTACACACACAAATAATTGCATAGTATGGTGTCTCAAAGTTCATGCCCGAGGGTAATTAGACTTGGAGGTTGCATCATAATGCGTGCCACGGGGTTTCGACACAGAATTTTATGAACTTTATATTTATTTTTCTCAAAATTTCCCAAGGAATTTTATGATATACTCTATTTTTTAGTTTGAGAAACACATAAAAAGGTCATTGTAAAACACAAGCATTTGAGCATTAATAAAGATGTCTCTGTTAGAATTGGACCTGAAGACGTATCCCAAATTGGGTGAACTCTGTTATCAAACTTGTGTATGTGATTTCAATATTGTTGTTCTATTTCCACTTAGTTATTTGCAAGTTATTTATTATTAAAGTGTATTGGATAGATAAGTTAATTCACATGTAATTTTCAACTAGTCAAGCAATCATTATTATTTTCAAATATCAAGTAGATGTTTATATGTATTAAAGATTAATTAACATCTAAGTATTTTTCGAATCAAGTTGGTATCAGAGATGGTTTGACAAGTGTTGCAAGTGAATGCTTACAAGAGGAAAATTAAATCTTGGTAAAGGAGATCTTGCAAGTCATAAGTCTGAAATTGGAAGGAGACTTAGTAAGTGTTATCACTGAAATTTCATCTGCACATGGCGACAAGAACTCCACATCATCAAAACAGCAATGAAGTCATTCATGGCACTGAATTAATTTCATAGCACTTCAGAAGGGAAAAAAACTATACAAAGTAACCAAAAATTGAAGGGCGCTTTACAGCAGTTTGATGCGCGCGCGCATGCGTGGGACAAAAACGTGTGATTAGCGCATGCGCGCTCGACGCACGGCTGTCAACACAAAAACCCACGCATCTGCTAATACGACGCATTAATTGAGTAGGTCGGCCTCCCAACTACCTCCGGACCGGCTCCCAAGATGATTTGACTCTCAAATCAGAGCCCGGTCTGCAAAATCGGCGGGTTAATGACCTAAATAAACCCTAAACGGGTCCCTATTCACACTTGGAGAAGGTTACGTGACCGCCCACGAAGCTGCTATAAAAGGCCATGAGGACACACTGTTTTGGCAAGGAATTCTAAGCACTGTTATGCTGTTCAGATGGTTCAGGGCTCATCCTTTGACAACAACCCATCAGCTGCATCACCCAGAGTTCTTTCACTGCTGTGCGCAGTTCATCTCACTTGTAAGGAAAGCAATCTGTGTTGAGGGCCCCGAAGAGCCTTCCGCTGGGGGGAGAAAGAACCTCTGGTCTCTTTCTTCAGCGTGCTCTAGTTTCATTAATACACCAGCCTGAAACCATTGGTGACCCCTGTGTCTTGTGTTTGATGTTTGATTGTTTATTTTTGCAGTGTTATTTGTTTTCTGTTGATAGTTAGATTGTAGTTCATTTTGTTTCCATTAACCCTCTGCTCCACAACTGTTCTGCCCTGCCAGACCCAACAGGGTATGCAAGCGCTCTCCGTTTTCTCACCTGGTGACCATTTGAACGTGAACAGTAAGTATAAGATGGATTCTAAAGGAAGAGAAAGAGATAATCCTCCCATGAGTCCTGAAGAAACAATAGATACACTTCGCTCGATGAGAGAGATAATAAATGATTTGGAATGAATAATTCAAAATCCCACAAGAAGATAAACTTTGGTAAAAGAAGAAGGAGGAGGTGAAGGTGGTGGACCTTCAGAGCCTTCTTCACTATCCTCGTCATTATCTTCCACTAGGGCAAGTGAAGACTCTTCCCATCAAGAGAAGACCTATAAGAATTATTCTCATAATCATAATTTGTCTTTATTGAAGTCGGATGTTAAGTTTGAATTGTCGATCTATGATGGAGAATTGAATGCAGAAAGGTTGGACAACTTGATCAAGAAAATAGAGGTATATTGTAGGGTACAAAAGATCATGGATGGAACTACAAAGATACAATTAAATTCTCTTTGACTAAGTGGCACAACCTTAATATGGTGGGAGATTAAGATGCAAGTTGATATTGTTCAAAATGGTAAAGTGATATGTTCTTTAGATAAATTTGTTAAGGCTATAAGAAAACAATTATATCCGGTAGATTATACACAAACGATAATTATAGAATGACAACATCTATGGCAAGGTAAAGGCCAAAATATTCAAGCATATACACAGGAATTCAAAAAGAAGGTATTATCCTTAAGGATTTCATTATATAGTCACGAAACACTTCTAAAGTATATTGGTGGCATGCACTCATAGCTTCATCACACTATCTTAATGTTTAACCCTAATATCATTGATAAAGCGTGAGTAAAAGCTACTCATATGGAGGCTAGCAAGGGGAACCATGTGATTGAAGATAAGAAGCCATACAAGTTCGAAAATAAATCGAAAGGAAAAACTACATGTTCTCACTGTAAAAGAAAGGGACATGAGGAATCACAGTGTTGGAATCTGCATCCAGAATTATGACCAAATAAACTCTAGAATAAGGGCAAACAAAAGACTATTGCATTAGCTCGATAGGATCTGGGATCATATTCAAGAGTTGAATCTAATATTATGGAAATAGGAAGAAAAGGTATATCTATTGTTGAATCTAATTCTTCAGTTCAATATGAAAAATTGGAAAGCGTTATTGATCAAAATAAAAGAAGTGAGCTTTTTCATGTCAGGGTTATAGTCAAGCATACAAAATACTTTGTTTGACAATGGATCTCAAGTTAACTTAACATCTGAAACAATTGTTGAGAAGTTTGGTTTGAAGACGACATCTCATAGAAATCCATATCCATTAGGTTGGGTGTGTGAGGATGTTAAGTTGCAGGTGATGAAATAGTGTAAGATCATATTTTCAATTACAAATAAGTTCTTTGATGAGGTTGAGCTAGATGTTGTGCCTCTTAACATTTGTGAAATTGTCTTGGGTAGTCCATAGCTATTTGACATGAAGGCTATATTTTTTCTTGAAGAAAATAAATATCACCTTTTCAAAGATGATATTGAATATATTGTTAGATCTAATCGAATCCAAATTAATGTTTCTCTAGTGATCACAAGGAAAATGAAGAGACTCATGAGTGCAAGAAAATATTTTGTTCTCGTGATAGTGAAACAAAAAGAAGAAGAGATACTTGATGCTTTATCAGGTTGTGATCTAGATCATAAATAGGAGTTGGTCAAAAGCATATCTAATTATGATGAGTTATTTCAGGAACCTACATAGTTTCCTCCGAAGAGGGAGGTTGAGCATCAAATCTATTTGCAGGAGGATGCTCCTATTCCTAACATTGTTATATGTATATCATTAGTACTAGATAATTCATAGATGAAGAAGTAAGTTCAGGAAATGCTCGATAAAGGAATTATAAGGCCAATTTCCTCTCCGTGTGGTTCTCCTATTGTGTTAGTTCCAAAGAAATATGGCACATGGAGGATGTGCATTGACTTTTGAGCCTTGAACAATATTACAATAAAGAACCATTATCCTCTTCCTAGAATTGATGATTTATTGGATCATTTAAAGAAAAGAAAAAAAATTCACTAAGTTTGACTTGAGAAGTGGTTACCATTAGATCAAAATTGCAGAAAGTGATCTATGGAAAACTCCTTTCAAGACAAGGCAGGGGTTATTCAATGGTTAGTTATGCCATTTGAGTTATGAAATTCACTTGCAACATTTATGAGGGTAATGAATGATGTGACCATGCCTTACATAGATCATTTTGTCATTGTCTACTTAGATGATATATTGATTTTTAGTCGAAGATGGGAAGATCATATTATGCATGTCAAGATAGTTTTTGAACTCTTGAAAAAGGAGAAGTTGTATGTGAACATGTCTAAATGTGATTTTGGCAAAACTTCTCTAGTATATTTGGGTTACATTGTAGGGAATGGTCACCTAAAGATAGATCCTGCAAAGGTAGAAGTTATTGTGAATTGGCCCAAGCCAACTACTTCCACATAATTCAAGAGCTCCTTAGGAGCAGTACAATACTGGAGAAAATTCATTGCTAATTTATCTTTTATTCTAGTTCCTCTACATGCATTAACAAGTGTAAAACAACTCTTTCAATGGGAAGGCAAGCAACGGAAATCCTTCGATACATTGAAGGAAAAAATAAGCACCGCAATAGTTTTGGCTCTACCAAATTTACAGTAGTCATTTGAGATTCAAAACGATGCAAGAAGATATGCCATGGGAGAATTCTTGATGCAACGAGGTAAACCTATATGTTATCATTCTGAAAATTTCACTCGAGTTGTGATTAACTATCCATAAAATGACAAGGAATTGTATGCGTTGGTACAAAGTGTGAAGAAATGGAAGCATTACTTAATGTGAAAGGAGACAATAATTCATACAGATCATCAGGAATTACAGTATTTTTAGTCAGAGACCAAGCTACAATAGTCATGACATTTCAGGTGGATGGGTTTGTTACAATAGTTTCATTTGGTAATAAAGTATAAGAAAGGTATTCATAATAAGGTTGTAGATATTTTTTCAAGACCAGTAATCAATGCATCTACAATACTAAGGTATAATCCCTTAGCTCATGAAAGTTATGTTAAACAATATGCTAAAGACAATGATTTTAAAGACATATGCATGGTTTTGATTCATGGAAATTAGCAGTTAGATTATCATGTGCATTACAAATTATTATATGATCTTGGAAAGCTTTGTATACATAGAGATGAAAGAGTAAATTTAATTAGAGAAGCTCATACATATCTCATTTATGGTCATTTTGGGGTTGGTAAGACAATAGCACAGTTGCAGAGATATTGTTATGTGTGCCACAAGCAAGCTCGACATCAAAATGTTGGGATTATAAATGCCACTTCCATTACCTTGTCATCCATGGAAAAGTATCTCCATGGATTTTGTAGGGGGGGGTTTTTGATGTCCAGGATAGGTCATGATTATTTATATGTCATCGTGGATAGATTCAATAATATGTGTATTTTAATTCCATGCAAGAAATAGGTCACAACTAAACAAGCAACACAGATGTTCTTTTCTAATGTATGGATTCATTTTGGGCTACCTACATCTATTGTATTAGATCGAGACTCTCACTTTTTGGGAAATTTTTGGTCTCATTTATGGGAGCTAATGGACACAAAGTAAAAGAAGAACACAAATTTTAATTTGCATATAGATGGACAAACATAGGTGGAAAACATAACAATGGTACATCTACTTCCAGGATACTACAACAAGCATCCTAAGTTATGGGATGAACAGTTTCCCTATGTAAAACATGCCTATAATCATGCCATGCATTCTTCTACTCAAAAAACCCGTTTTGAAGTATGTTTTGGGTACTTTCCTAAATCACCTATGGAATTTGCTTTTGGAGAAGCAAGTAAAGAAGATGGACAAGATGATATAGATAAAGCTAAAAGGTTAATTCATAATATTCAGCAGGTACATCAAGCAGTACAGGAACAATTGGAGAAAATCCAAGCCAATTACAAGGCTAGGTATGACAAACATCGCATTGATCATTAGTTTCAAGTCAGTGATCAAGTATGGTTACATATTAGCAAGGATAGAATGAAGGGTGAAGGTAAAAAGTTAAGGCTAATCTGATATGGTCCATTCAAGATCTTAGAAAAGACCAGTACTAATTCCTTTAATTTACATCTACTAGCCTACATGCAAATGTATTCAGTGGTAAATGTTGAGAATTTGAAGCTTTATGAACCTCCTATGATTATGGATGAAGATGAAAGTATTCAAGTTCTAGCAATTGATGATTTTTCTCCAGAATATTTAGACAAGCTACAGGAAGATGTTATTCTCGACAGAAGAATCTAGACTTCATAGCAAGCTGATGTGGAATATCTTCAAGTTGGTCTTAAAGGGGAAAAACCAAATAAATCAAAGTGGATCGAGATCGAGCAGGTGAGGGAGAATTACCCTCACTTAGTTTTCAAGTAATCAAAAATTTTGGCAGTCCAAAAGGCTTCCAATGGGGAGGAATGATCTAGGAGGATCCAGGAACACTCACAGAGGTCTAGGAGGATCTGAAATGCTCTTAGAGGTCCATAAGGGTTCATAAATTCTCAAAATTTGATCACCTCAAATGGTCCCAAAAATGAAATCAAAGCATAGAGCTCGATGATATCTTTCCAACAATGCAAAAGCACCTCAAACATAGTTCGTATGCAAAAGTTATGGATGGTCCAAGTTTAGGTAAAACTAGGGAAAAAGTCAAATTCAAAGGGGGTCAAGGTGCCACGTGTCACCACTGCAAGGGTGACATGTGGAACAACCATACGAATTTATGGTGATGACATGGCAACACGATGGAGCGCTACATGGTACATCGTGCGTCAACTTGGCATGTGATGTGGCATATTGTATATACAAGTGGACCAATCATGTGTTGACATGTGGTAGAGATAGACCAATGAGATATTGTCATGTGGTAGCCTCCCATTGGCCATTAATGTTTAAGGTTGTTTAAAATTAGTTTGAGCCCAAAGGATTGAACCTGGGTCTCCTGCCAAACAACCCAATGGCCTCACCAATACACCACGCATTTTTTCTTAACAGTATATTACACCACTGTTATTTAAGGTTTTTATGTTGCATATTTGGCAGAGGAAAAGGGTCAAGGACTTAGCCCTCGACCCATAATATATGATCATATGGAATCCAATGTAACCAWGTTATATTYCATGGAGGCACTAATGAATATTCCAACAAACTATAACATATATACAATATAACTCCAAACTATATAACAATTGTATGTTATAACAAAATCAAGGTTCGTGGGGATCGAACCTGTGACCTCATCTATGATAAACATATGCCCTAAATATTGCRCCAAATGCACCTCTTGTTAAGGCATGCCACGAACAAATATTTAATGTTGTCCAACAGTTTCGGATGGACGTTAAGGGGCATGCAGCCTATTTAATGGGTGCGTGGAATGAAACAAGGACACACACACATAACTATAGAGTACAATGTCTAGAAGTTCATGCCCGAGGGTAATTATACTTGGAGGATGCACTATAATGCATGACATGGAGTTCCGAAACAGAATTTTATGAACTTTATACTCATTTTTCTCAAAATTTTGCAAGGAATTCGATGGTATACTATGTTTTTGAGTTTGAGAAATGTGTAAAAATGTCATTTTAAAACACAAGCATTTGAGCATTAATAAATAGGTCTCTATTGGAAGTGGACCCAAAGATGTAGCCCAAATTGAGTGAACTCTGTTATCAAACTTGTGTATGTGATTTCAATATTGTTGTTTTATTTCCACTTAGTTATTTGCAAGTTATTTATCATTAAAGTGTATTAGATAGGTAAGTTTATTCACATGTAATTTTCAACTAGTCATGCGATCATTACTATTTTCGAATATCAAGTAGATGTTTATATGTATTAAATATTAATTATCATCTAAGGATTTTTCGGATCAAGTTAGTATCAGAGCTAGTTTTGTTAGGAAATGAGGAACACTTCCATGCTAAACCAAGTAGAAGAGAGGAATAAATGTTTAATCAAGATAATAAATGACAAAGAAAACACACAGTACATAAATATTTTACCCTGGAAACCCAAACCTGGATAACCAACATTCCTTGATCATTCTGCTCTCTTGTTGTCTTCTTCATTTAGAATCAAAGGTTACATGTCTAATCTTGTTCCACACCTATGAAAAAATCAACATCATACCTTATTTATTTATACAAGAACAACCTTGTAGACGATTTGTCTTACATATACATGACCACAAACCTCTACAATTATTGATTTGTGACTAGCCATTCATCATATTTTACAACATTACAACACACATTATTTATAGGATTTATAGTAGGAAAAACCCGAAAGAAAAGGTTCCCAAAAATGGTTACATATCCACATGGATGATTGGATACAAATCTCGTGAATCTCGGGATTTTTTTATAGTCAACTACCAAGTCGGATTACCAGTCAACTACTAGTCGGCCTTCATTCGGTCTTTAGTCTGTTTCCACACGCTCTCCTATCGACCTCTTGTCAATTGATCTCTTTGTATTTTTGTCGATATCTTTACCACCTCGAACCACCTTGACCTTCAACTTCGACTTTACCCAGTCGAACCACCTCAACCTTCAACTTCGACTTTATTTGGTCAAACCACCTCGAACTTCAACTTGTTGTCAATTCCTTCGAGCTTGACTGTAAGTCGATCCACGTCAAATATACTTTCACTACAAAGAATATAACAGCCCAACATTCTCCCACTTGTTTTTTTCTTTGTTGAAACTAGGATACCTATGAAATCTCGTTCATAGACCCAGGGAAAAAATTCCCATTGCCTCTTTGCACCAAGAGAACTTCATAGAACTCACAGACTTCGTCAATAAGTCTTTTATGTTTTCCAACATGTCTACTTTCCCCAGTAGCACCTTGCCACTTTCCTCCATGTCTCTCATGAAATGGTATTGTACATCAATGTGCTTAGTCTTAGAATGATAAGCTAGGTTCTTTACCAAAAATATTGTGCTTTGACTATCACAACTTATCTTCATAGTCGTCTTCTCAAACATGATTCCTGAACACAACCTTTGAAACCATATAGTTTCTTTGCTTCCATGAGTGGTTTCCATGTAGTCATATTCTATTTTTTACAGGGATACAATTACTTGTCTCTTAATCATCCAACTAATTGCTCCACCAAAAATTTTGAACACATATCCATTGATCGACCTCCGTTGATCCAGATCTCTAGCCTAGTCAGTGTCGACAAATCCATGTACATTTAATTCATTGTCACCTCCTAGTTTTCCTTGGTAGCATATAGCATAATAGTTATTTCCACACAAATACCTTAATACTCTCTTGACAGTTCTCCAGTGCTCCTTCCTAGGTGTTGACATGTATCTACTCAATGCTCCCATTGCATGGGAAATTTATGGTCAAGTGTATACCATCACATACATTAGAATACCAATTGAAATTTCATAGGGAACACATGCCATGTCCTCTATTTCCTCCTGTGTCTTTGGAAAATGTTCAACAATTAGCCTTTCTCCCATAGGAATTGGCACCTTCACAGCTTTGCAATCTTGCATGTTGAAACATTTCAAGACTATTTCAATATACTTCATTTGGTTCAACCAAAACTTTATAGTTGCTCGATCTCTCTTAATCTCCATTTCGAGAATGAAGTTCACTGCACTGATATATTTCATGTCAAACTTGGACGATAGTTTCTTCTTCACCTCCTTTATTGCATTCATGTTGTTTCCAATCATCAACATGTCGTCGACAAACAATGCTACATATACGAAACACTCACCTTCTTATTTTGAATATATGTAGTGATTAGATTTTCTTCTCACAAACCCCAAACTAAGGATGTATGTGGCAAACTTTTGGTACCACATCCTTGGTGATTTCTTTAGACCATAAAGGGATATTTTCAGTTTGCACACCAAATATTTCTTTTCCTTTACTACAAATCCTTCAGGTTGTTTCAAGTAGATTTCATCTTCCAGGTCCCCATGTAGGAATGTTGTCTTCACATCCATCTATTCTATTTCTAGATCAAATTTTTCAGCCAGAGACATTAGTACTCTAATGGAAGTTAATTTTGCGACAGGGGAAAATCCTCACCGAAATCAACTCTTTCGACTTGGGAATATCCTTTTGCTACTAGTAGAGCTTTGAATTTCTCGAATTGACTTGTTTCATTCATATTCTTCTCGATACCCATTTTTTATTGATGGGATTTCCTCCACTAGGTAATTTGACTAAGTCCCATGTCTCATTATTGTGCAAGGATTCCATCTCTTCAACCATTGCAGCCTTCTAGATTTTTTCCTCTACTAAGTCGACTACCTCCCCGACCAACTTGGGCTCATCATTGATGGTAGTTAGCACAAATGAAAAGCCAAAGTTGGGTTGATTATACCTTTCGAATGGTTTTCTTACTCGTACTAACCTCCTTACAACCGAGGTCAGTCGTTCCACCTCTCCTTTTGATTCAGTCGAATCATCTGAATCATCTTGTTTGTTCTTCACTTCAAACCACACCTTCTTTGGATTAATATTAGTTTGAACAATTTCTTCAGTATTAGACTTACTTCTAACTTCTATGAAGACCACATCTCGACTGTACATTGTTTTCCTTAATGCAAGATCCCAGAGCTTATATCCTTTGATTCCTTCTTTGCATCCAATGAAACTACACTTGACTACCTTATTGTCTAGCTTGCTCCTCTTTTCCTTGGAAACATGAACAAATCCATCACAATCAAATATTTTGAGATGTGAAACTGAAGGATTTTTACCTGACCATACCTCATGTGGATTCGTGTCGACTAGCGCCAACGAAGGAGACATATTCAATAGATATTTTGCAGGATCGACTACCTCTGCCCAAAATTCTTGTGCGAACCCAACACCACTAAGCATACTCCTTGCATTGTCCATTAATGTTCTTCTCATTCTCTCAACAAATCTATTTTGGTGTGGGGTATATGGTGTGGTATTTTTGCATTCTATTCCACACTGCTTGCAGAAATGATCAAATTATTTTCCATGGAATTTACCACCATTGTTAGTTCTCAGCACCTTAATATTCTTATATGTCTGGTTTTCTACAAGAGTAACTCTTTAAATTTCTTGAAAAATTATGATTTCTTCCTCATGAAATATATCCATGTCTTCCTGGAAAAATCATCTATGAAGGAGAAATAATGTAGGGATCCACCAAGTGAAGGCACTAAAACAGGGCCAAACACATCACTATGAACCAATTCTAGAATCCCATTTTCCCTTGTCACTCCAGATGGGAACCTCACCCAATTTTTTTTTTCCATATATATACAGTGTTCACAATGGTTGACTTCTAAATTACATGCAGGAAATTCTTCGACCATACCTTTGTTATGCATAGCTCGAAGTCCTTTTTCTCCAATGTGTCCCATCCTCTCATGCCATAACATGGTTGGATCAACTTTATGATGACTTGTCAAGTCGGTTGCAATCGACTCATCCTGATTCAATTCGAGTCGAGTTGAATTCGATTCAACTTCAGGAACAAAAATGTTGTTGCATCCAATCGAGTGGACACTCCATCGTAACTTTTATAGGATTCCAATCTGAACTCATTTCATTAATACCATCACACCTATGACCATATTACACGAATTCTTCTGAAATAGAGTGTGCACCCATACATCACTCATCTTGTTGATAGATATCAAGTTTCTTTCCAAATCCGAAATGTGTAGCACACCTGGAAGGGTTCTACTCCTCCCATCCTGCAGTATTAGTCGAACTCTTCCTCGTTCGAAAATTTTGGTTGTTGAGTCATCCCCCATTAACATGTCTCCTCCTTCATATTGTTCATATTCGTAGAACCATTCTCTATATGGTGTCATATGATATGATTCTCTTGATTCGATCAACCAAACATCTTGATCCAACTGTGTACTGGTCGACGCCAGGTACACATCACCTCTCTTATCTGGAGTCATCTTTATCTCAGTCGATAGCTTCTCGTCGGATCCTATACTGAATTTCATTGACTTCGACTTGCAATCTCTTTTGTAATTACTAGCTTTATAACATTTCCAACATATTCTTGTCGACTAAATAGGGGATTTATATCTACCTTTCGACTTATAATTTCTGCCGGAGAATTTTCCTTTATCTATGTCAATCGATTGACCTCTTAGCACTAAATCTTCTTTGGTCGATCCTTCAATGTTATTCCTTCTTATTTTTTCTAACATTAGAGATGCAACCACATCTTCTAGCACTATTCTGGTTGCATTACTCCATATATCCATGACTAAGCTATCCCAAGAGTCGGGCAAAGAACATAATAGGATAATACATTTCTCCTCCGCAGTGATTTTAATATCCACAGAAGATAACTGGATTATAATGGTATTAAATTCATTTAAATTATTAGTCACCGAGCTTCCCTCACTCATCCTTCTAATATACAATTTATTTTTGAGAAAAAACCTATCTACCAGAAATTTTGACCAATACAAGATCCCCAACTTGTCCCATAGTTTCTTAACCGAATCTTCACTTGAGACATTCAACAATACTGAATCTGGAAGACAAATTCAAATCGTACTCCTTTCTCTTCTCTTGAGTTTCTCCCATTCTTCCATCGACATACCTATTGGCATGGTACCTGGACAGACGATTGTCCATTGTTCTTGATCAACAAGGAGATATCCAATTTTAAGCTTCCAAAGATCAAAATTCTGGCCATTGAATTTTTCGATCTCTATTCTCGAGCTGCTCACCATTCTTTAACACAATATTTAATGATTTTTTACTTATGACTCTTACTGAACCTATGGTTTAGATCATATCCAAGGTTGTTAAACCAAACTTTGATACCACATGCTAGGAAATGCATAACACTTCCATGTTAAACCTAGTAGAAGAGAGGAAGAAAGATTTAATCAAGAAATTAAATGGCAAAGAAAACACATTGTACATAGATATTTTACCCTAGAAACCCAAACCAGGAAAACCAACATTCCTTGAGAATTCTTCTCTCTTGTTGTTTTATTCATTTAGAATAAAAGGTTACATGTCTAACTTTGGTCCACACCTAAGACACAATCGACATCATACCTTCTTTCTTTACACAAGAACGATCATGTATCCAATTTGGATTACATCTACATGACCAACAACCTCTATTATTATTAATTGGCGATTAGTGATTCATCATATTTTACAACATTACAACACTCCTTATTTATAGGATTTACAATAGGAAAAACCCTAAAGAAAAGGAACCTAAAAACAATTACAGATCATTAGCTACAAATCCCACGAATCTGAGGATTTTTTTACAGTCAACTACCAAGTCGGATTACTGGTTGACTAGCAGTCAGCCTTCATTCAGTATTCAGTCAGTTGCCAAAGACCTGGATGTTGACCTCTTTTCGATTGACCTCTTTGACTTGTTTTTGATGTCTTTACCACCTCAAACCACCTCGACCTTTGAATTTGACTTTACTCGATTGAACCACCTCAACCTTTAACTTGGACTTTACCCAGTTGAACCACCTCAACCTTCAACTTGTTGTTGATTCCTTCGACCTCGACTTTCAATTGATCCACCTCAACTAGACTTTCATTGAAAATAATATAAAAACCCAACAGTTTTGACAGGTGTTGTAGGTGAATGCTTACAAGAGACAAATTCAAACTTGGTAAAGTAGAGCTTGCAAGTTATAAGTATGAAATTGAAAGGAGGATTTGTAAGCATAAAATGGCTTCCGAAGGAATGGAAGGAGAATATCCTCCCATGAGTCCTAAATAAATAATGGATACACTTTGCTCGATGAGAGAGATAATAGATGATTCGCAGTGAAGAATTCAAAATCCCACAAGAGAAGAATCTTCAGTAAAAGAAGGAGGAGGTGAAGGTGGTGGACCTTCAGAGCCTTCTTCACCATCCTCATCATCAACTTCCACTGGGGAGAGTGAAAATTCTTCTCATCAAGATAATCCATATAAGAAGTCTCCTCATAATCATAATTTTCCTTTATTGAAGTTGGATGTGAAGTTTGAATTGTTGATCTATGAAGGAGAATTGAATGCAGAAATATTGGAAAACTAGATCAAGCAAATAGAGGTATATTTAATGGTACAAAATATCATGGATGAAACTGCAAATATAGAATTAGATACTCTTCAAATAAGTGGCACAAACTTAATATGGTGGGAGAGTAAGACGCAAGTTGATCTTGTTCAAAAGGGTAAAGTAATCTCTTATTGGGATAATTTTTCTAAGGTTATAAGAAAACAATTGTATCCACTAGCTTATGCACAAACGACAATAATAGAATGGAAACATATAAGGCAAGGTAAAGGAAAAAATATTCAATCAAATACAGAGGAATTAAAAAACAAGGCATTATCCTTAAGGATTTTGTTGTATACTCATGAAACTCTTCTAAAGTATATTGGTGGCATGCACTCATATCTTCATCACACTATATTATTGTTTAACCCTACTAGCATTGATAAAGTGTTAGTACAAACTTCTCATATGGAGGCTAGTAAGGGAAGCATGTGATTGAAGATAAGAAGCCATACAAGTTTGAAAATAAACCGAAAGGAAAATGGAAGAGTAAGAAATCAACTACAGTAAAGCAAGCTGAATAAAAACCTACATGTTCTCACTGTAAAAGAAAGGGACACGAGGAATCACGGTGTTCTAAGTTGCATCTAGAATTACGACCAAATAAACTATAGAGTAAAGGGAAACAAAATACTATTGCATCATCTTGATAGGATCTAGGATCATATTCATGAGATAAATCTAAGATCATGGCAATAGGAATAAAAGGTATATCTACTATTGAATCTAATTCTTTAGTTCAACCTGCCAAATTGGAAAGTGTTATTGATCAAAAGAAAAGAAGCAATATTTTTCATGTCAGGTTTATAATCAAGCATATAAAGGTAGATACCTTTTTTTACAATGGATCTCAAGTTAACTTAATATCTAAAGAAATTGTTAAGAAGTTGGTTTTGAACATGGCACCTCATAAAAATCCATAGCCATTAGGTTGGGTGTGTGAAGATGCTAAGTTGCAGATGACGAAATAGTGTAAGATCAGATTTGCAATTACAACTAAGTTATTTGATGAGGTTAAGCTAGATGTTGTGCCTCTTGGAATTTGTGGAATTGTTTTGGGTATTCCATATATATTTGATAGGAAGGATATATTTTATTTTGTATATAATAAATATCACCTTTTCAAAGACGAGATTGAATATTTTATCATAGCTCATTGAATCAAAAGTAATGTTTCTCTAGTGAGCATAGGGAAAATAAAGAGACTCGTGAGTGCAAGAAAATATTTTGTACTCATGATAGTGAAACAAGATCATAAACAAGATTTGGTTAAAATCATATCTAAATAAGATGACTTATTTCAAGAACCTATAGGGTTGCCTCCTAAGAGGGAGCTTGAACATGAAATCTATTTGCAATAGGATGTTGCTCTTCCTAACATTGGTATGTATAGATCATCAGTACCAGAGAATGCAGAGATCAAGAAGCAAGTTCAAGAATTGATAGATAAATAAATTATAAGGCCATGTTCCTCTCTATGCAGTTCTCCTATTGTGTTAGTTCCAAATAAAGATGGGACGTGGAGGATGTGTATTGACTTCCGAACCCTGAACAAGATTACGATAAAGAACCATTATCCTCTTCCCAGAATTTATGATTTATTGGATCGATTAAATAATGTTTTTTATTTCACTAAGTTGGACTTGATAAGTGGTTACCATCATATCAAAATTGTAGAAAGTGATATATGGAAAACTTCTTTCAAGACAAAGCATGGGTTATTCGAATGGTTAGTTATGCCATTTAGGTTATACAATGCAGCCACGAAATTTATGAGGGTAATGAATGATGTGTTCAGGCCTTACATAGATGATTTTTTCATTGTCTACTTAGATGATATATTTATTTTTAATTGAATATGTGAAGATCATATTATGCATGTCAAGACAGTTTTTGAACTCTTGAAAAAGGAGAAGTTTTCTGTGAAGATGTCTAAATATGAATTTGGAAAAAATTATTTGGTATATTTGGGTTACATTGTAGAGAATGATCAGCTAAAGATAGATCATGAAAAGGTAGAAGTTATTTTTAATTGGCCCAAGCCAACTACTTCCACTGAAGTCAGGAGCTCCTTAGGAGCATTACAGTACTAGAGGAAATTCATTGCTAATTTCTCTTTTATTCCAGGTCATCTACATGCATTAACAAGTGTAAAACAAGTCTTTCAATGGTGAAGAAAGCAACAGAAAGCCTTCAATACATTGAAGGAAAAAATAAGCACCACACCAGATTTGGCTCTGCCATATTTACAACAACCATTTGAGATTCAAACCGATGCAAGCCGATATTGCATGGGAGTAATCTTGATGCAACAAGGTAAACATGTATGTTATCATTCTAATACTTTCACTCGGGATTTGATTAACTATCCAACATATGATAAAGAATTGTATGTGTTGGTATAAAGTGTGAAGAAATGGAAACATTACTTAATGGGAAAGGAGACAATAATCCATACAGATCATCAACCATTACAGTATTTGCAGTCAAAGACCAAGCTACAATAGTCATGACATTTCTGATGGAGGGTTTCTTACAACAATTTCATTTGGTAATCAAGTATAAGAAATATATTCATAATATGTTTGCAGATATGTTGTCAAGACCAATGATCAATGCATCTACAATACTAAGGTATAATCCCTTATCTCATGAATGTTATGTTAAACAATATGCTAAGGACAATGATTTTAAATACATATATATGGATTTGATTCATGGAAATCAATAGTTATATTATCATGTGCATGAAAACTAATTATATCATCTTGGAAAGCTTTGTATACCCAGATATGAAAGAGTAAATGTAATTAGATAAGCTCATACATCTCTCATTTCTGGTCATTTTTGGGTTGGTAATATAGTACACAGTTGCAGAGATATTGTTATTGGCCTTGGAAGAATGAGACAATTTCCATGTATATCAAAGGGTGTGTTATGTGTGCCACAAGAAATCCCAAAAACAGAAAGTTGGGATTATATACTCCACTTCCAATACCTTCTCAACCATGGGAAAGAATCTCCATGGATTTTATAGGGGGTTTTCCGATGTCCAGGACAGGTCATGCTTATTTATATGTCATTGTGAATCAATTCAGTAAGACGTGTATTTTAATTCCATGCAAGAAACAAGTCACAACTGGACAAGAAACACATATGTTATTTGCTAATGCATGGGTTCATTTTAGGTTCCCTACATCTATTCTATCAGATCGACACTCTCACTTTTTGGGAAATTTTTGGTCTCATTTATGGGAGCTAATGGGCATAAAGTTAAAGAAGATCACAATGTTTCATTTGTAGACAGATGGATAGATAGAGGTGGTGAAAATAACATTGGTACATCTACTTCAATGATACTACAACACACATCCTAATTTATGGTATGAATAGTTTTCCTATGTACAACATGCCTATAATCATGCCATGCATTCTTCTACTAAAAAAACTCCTTTTGTAGTATGTTTGGGGTACTTGCCTAAATCACCTATGGAATTTTATTTTGGAGAAGCAAGCAAAGAAGATGGACAATATGATACAGATAAAGATAAAAGTTTCATTCAGAAGATCCAAAAGGTACATCAAGTGGTACAGGAACATTTAGAGAAAATCCAAGCCAAGTACAAGGCTAGGCATGACAAACATCATGTTGATCATAAGTTTCAAGTCAGTGATCAAGTATGGTTACATATCAGCAAGGACATAATGAAGGGTGGAGGTAAAAAACTAAGGTGAATCCGATATGGTCCATTAAATATCTTAGAAAACATTGGTACTAATGCCTTTCGTTTACATCTACCAGCCTACATGGAAATGTATTCGGTGGTAAATGTTGATCATTTGAAGATTTCTAAGACTCCTATTATTATGGATGAAGATGAAAGTATTCAAGTTCCAACATTTAATGATTTTTATTCAGAATATTTAGACAAGCTATAGGAAGATGTTATTCTCGATAGAAGAATCAAGACTTCACGGTGAGGTGATGTGGAATATCTTCGAGTTGATATTAAAGTGGTAAAACCAATTAAAGAAAAATGGATTGAAATAGGGAAGGTGAGGGAGATTTACCCTCACTTAGTTTTATATTAATCAAATCTTTTGATGGTCCAAAAGGCCTCCAATGGGGAGGAATGATCCAATAGGATCCAAGAATGCTCACAGAGGTCCAGGAGGATCCATAATGCTCATAGAGTTCTAGAAGGGTTCATAAATTCTCATAGAGTTCCAAAAGGGTTCATAAATTATCAAACTTTGATCATCTCAAATAGTCTCTAAAATGAAATCAATGCATATATCTCGACGATACGTTTCCAATGGTGCAAAAAGCATCTCAAATGAAATTCATATGCAAAATTTATGGATGGTCAAAGTTCAGGTCAAACCAGGAAAAATGTCAAAGTCAAAGGGGGTCAAGGTGACATCTGTCACCATTACAAGGGTGAAACATGGCATGACCATAAGGTGATAATGTAGAAACACCATGAATCACCACATGGCACATCGTATGTTGACTGAGCAGGTGATGTGGCATATTGTAGATACAGGTGGACCAGTCATGTGTCGACATGTGGAAGAGATAGACCAATGAGAAGATGCCACGTGGCAGCCTCCCATTGGCCCTTAGTGGGTAATGTTATTTAAAATTAGTTGGATCTTAGAGGATTAAACTCAAGTCTCTTGCCAAACAACCTAACGACCTCACCAACACACCGCACATTAGTTTCTTAACCATATATGGCACCACCATTATTTAAGGTTGTTATGTTTCATATTTAGCAGAGGAAAAGGGCTCAAGGCTTAACCCTCGACCCATAATATATGATAATATGGAATCTAACGTAACCAAGTTATATTCCATGGAGGTGCTAACGAATATTCCAACAAGCTATACCATATATACAATATAACTCCAAACTATATAACAACAGTATGTTATAACTTTTATCGCACAATTTGTACTTGTCCAAAAGGGAAAGGCAAGTGGAGGGAAAATTGGCGTAACGGGAGGTTGTCCTATCACTATCACCTTAATAAGACACCTCTTTCTATTTAGGATTCAAAGCTCAAGGGAGACGTCCCCGGTGACCTAGGGGTTTGAGAAGGAAAAGGTTGAAGTATCAAGAAAATTTATCCCCTCTCACAAGTCACACCGATCAAAAAGTCCCAAAGGTTTAACAGAATGAAGCAATGATATTCTTAAGTGTACCTTCCTAGAACAAGACAAAAAGAAAAACATTATTTTTGCAAGTATAATTGATGTTAGTGCTTCATAAAACCTTGGACTTGTCAACGAAAGGAATAAGTTGACATACGATGAAGCAAACAAATATATATAACAACAATGTATATATAATGATGGCTTCACAATCAATGCCTTAAATAAGTTTCAAAATGACCCAAAATTATAATCTAGCAATAGCAATATGCTAGCACTTGTCAGAAGCTAATGAGGCAATATAAAAATCAACTTTAGTAATTGCTTTTAAGAGCTTTTACTACTGTAATAATTAGTTGTATCTTATTTTTGTAAAAACAACAAGAAAGTTAGCAAATTAGTCTAATCTAGGGTTAGGAAAGGTTAGTAAATATATTGAGGTATATTATTTAAGGGTTCTGATCATTAATCAATCAAGTATAAGGTCTAGATCATTGTCTTTAGGGATAATGGATTCACTTTTTTGCAGCAACAATCTTGAAGGAAATAAATTATAGTGTGTAAACTAAGGACAAGAAGGATGATGGTTGAGGTGTTAGTAACCCAAGGCCTCAATCAACAAACCCTAGAAGGAAAAAGACTACTAGGAAGTAGGTAACCCTAGGCCCTAGCGATTTTCCTTCTTCTTTAGCTCAAGCTTGAAGTAAATAAGGGATTGATGAAGAAAATGATACTAGAGTGCTACAATGGTAGGGATCTAGCACATGCTTCAAAGGGTAGGTTTTCTAGAAAAATGTAGTAGGTGAAAAGCTATTGAGACAAGGACAATAACATGTGCTTGATATCCTAGGGTTTTAAGCTAGCAATTTCATAATCTTAGTAAAATGCAAAGTAAAGATACTATAACCATTCAAAGGAAATAATAATTGCATAAATTCACTAGAATTCACCAAGAATAATCTAGAAAATACCCTAGTTGAAGACTTTCCACCAAGAAAATGCCACAAAACACCAAGATAAGCCTCCTCCAAGAGTTGTGCACCACGTAATTTCAGCCAATAAGCCTTAAATAGGTCGGATTTCAGACCTCACTTGTGTGAGTGAAAGAATGATGATAAAATACAAGGGATAAATCCCTTGTTTATACAATCCAAATGACGTTTAATTAAAAAATTAGGTCAAAAAGGCCGACATGGCCAATTACATCAAATATCTAGTTTTTACATAAAATTGTCAAATAAAACCCTAATTTTATCTTTTTAGGGTGACTTCATGCCCCTCCTAGGGTGATGTTAGCCTTCTTGTTGCAACTTTATCCCTCCAATTGAAACCTTGGGGCTCAAAACCCACCAAGACTGCCACACATGCCAACCAAAGCCATCCTCAATTTGGATACCTCAACTAGGTGATGTCATGGCTCTGAATGATGATGTCAAGGGCCTTCAAGGGCCAACATCATGGTGGGAGGGCAAGACTCCCCTGGGTCTAGGCTTGCCAAGATGTCTCTGGTGGAACATCCTCCTCTCTCTCTCTCCGGTGCAAGTCTCTTGTATATGTTTTCCCCTATTTGGAGTCTCAACATCCATCTAGTGGGATTTTAGCCCCATGGGGGTCCGAGATAATCATCTCCCCATATGTACCTTTCCATCAGGAATGGTCTTGCAAAAACAACAAGTATTCCCTCCATGGGATCATAATTCATAGGGATCATAGTAATGCCAATCACATCTAATAATCAAGTTACCCAAACATGTGCAGAAACCCCTCCTTCCTAGACAAGTGCTAAAAAATGTTATGTTATTCTACAAGACAAGTTTGGAGAGGGTTTCAAGGTGTCCTATTGGGCTAATTCTCCTTAGATGTGGGATGTTTGTAGGTGAATACCAATCTAGGTCATGTAAGTGCATGAGATGGTATGGGGATGTTTGGGCAAGGGGTGCAGTGATGACAGGGAAATATAGGGCTTACCTATGGGTGCCTCTAAAGAGGGTGAGTTTCACCTTGTCATGGATGAAAATGTTTCCTAGCCCATTCAATTCCTTTTTTCTTTTTTATCTTATTGCTTTTTATTTCAAGAGAATATCTGGGGGAAACTACCTTGGCGTGGTGACCAATGGTGATAGTGTTACCCCACAACCATTTCACGGAGATGAGAAGGTTGGCTTGTGATGAGAACCCCTTTCGCTTGGATATGCTACCAAGAGCCACTAGCCTGGCATGGTGACCAGTTGAATAGTAGTGTCATACCGCAACATTCCCATGGACCTAATAGGTTGGCTCATGATTAGACCCCATTTCCTCCATCTAGGTCTTGAGTTTATTTATTTCGTGAGTCCCTCCTTTTTCTTACTGAGAATATTTTTGTTGCTTTCTTGGGGATCCCTGAGTGAAGCATATGAAGGTTTTGATATTTTGGATTTTATCTTTTTCTAGCTACTTTTACCCTCTGGGCCTTTAGCCCCTTTTTCCCACAAGGAAAGGTACAGCCCTTTTCTAGCTTGGAAAACCCAATTCCTGAACCAATGCAGAGAATAGATGAGATGGAAGATGATGAAAAGTCATAAGTATGATGGGAATGGATGATGACCTTTCATGAACCCACCCAGTTGAAACTCACTCCTAAGGGAACCAACTTTCTAGGGCATTTTGTCACCCCCCAGGGATCGATAAGTCAAAGGTAATAAATTCCAAGCACATGTCATGAAGAAAAAGAGAATTAAATGCACATATTCAAATGTTTTTAGAATCATAGTGACACATACCATGATACCCAGACTCATTACCTCATGGATCAAGACTCTTTGCTACTTCAGGACCAGGCCAATGGGATGGATGATGTTGCTAACAATATGGAGGCGCTTCATGAAGAAGGATGGGCCCTCCAAGGCTAGGCTCAAGTCAATATGGCTCTCAGTACTCCATGTCTAGGACCTATGGGCCTCGAGACATAATCTCCTTAGTTATCCCTAGTCTAGGGGATAACATCTGGCTCCAAATCGGGGACATGTGCTCACCGTCAAGTGCATGAGAACCTTAGCATATTTAGTATGACCCGTGACCTGCTAGATCTCAACAATATTAATTAGTAATCATCCGGGGTGGTGATATCACCCCTGGCTCATATATGATAAAATGAAATACAAGTAAGCGATCATATGTACAAAGGGAAATACAACCATTCTAGCATGAAATGAATATGGTATATACAATGAATGTAAAATTCCTACCTACGTACATGTACTTACCTATGAAGTCAAGTATTTTATCCATGGTGGGGTTTAAGGAGGTGTCCACTAACCGGTAATGGACATCTTCTTCCTTCCAACATGAATACATAGTAGGCATCATTGAATGATTTCATTCCAACTCTAAAAGATCCAAGCCAAAAATTTGTGCATCCCTTAATATTGTTAGGCTCCCCTATCTTTGTATCCCACTCTAAAACCAAATCTCCTTTCTTGTATTCCCCTCCTTTAGAACCAAATTATTTGTGTACACTGATGTATTGTGTCGAGGGAGGAGGGTGGGGTTCTGTGAATAGCACATCTTCTTTGTTTGGCTTAGTCAACGAATGTTCATCATCCCCTTTCCATTTGACGAATCCAACTCCTTTCCTTCTAAACCTTATCAAATAGTCATCTTCTTGTGTAGAAAAATAGTCATCCCAGTCTTCAGAGAGGTCAAAGCAATCATCGGGATATTCACCCCAATTTGTATCTCTTTCTTTCTCTGGAACGATGGGGTGGGGTCCTACCAAAGCACTATCCCTTATGTATGTTTCGTGAAAATGTAATGTCTCGTTATTACCTAGTGAAATGATGTCCTTGTGATTGTTAGGAATATTTTGGTCACCCTTTCCCTTGGTCCATGTTATCTCATTAATATTGTCTTCTTCTATCAAGGGAAGAGTGGGACAACCTTGAAATAAGCATGGATCTACAGAGTTGTAGTCACTATGTCCATGATTACACCTTTCGATGTGTTATATTCTCTTTGTCTTGTTATGCAAGGTGATGCAATCTTGGTCCCTGATGGGAATAATTGTGTAGGAAAAGTGAATCTATAGACTCCCGCCTAAAGTAGCAGCCCATTCCCTAGATAATACCATTCCCCAAGTGTCAGGTATATCGACAAAAATGACATCCATTATGATGGGGAAATTAGGGTAGTTAGCAAGGTGCACTTGAAGACCTTCCATCAAGTCGTAGACCTTGATCCCCTTTGAATCAAATCTACAAACTTTGGTATAAGGCCCTGTAACTTCTAGCCCCAATTGATTCATAACCTTCAAACTCATAATATTGAAAGATGAATCAAAGTCAAGCATTCAATTATGAAGATATTGGTCATTTATTAGCAAGGAAGTGAGAAAGGGTGTTTGCTCATTTTTCTCAAAATGACCAGTTTGTAATAGTGTGGAAGTTTCTCCAAATGATTGTTGGTCATCTGGGATCTATTTTGTCAAAGAAGGGATTTCCAAAATTTTGCGAACCCTTTTGACTTTTTGTAAGATATAGGCCATACTAGTGCTCAGGTTGGTCCTATAATTTCTACATTTTTGGAAATGTTGAGGTAGATCACCAGCATACACATGGGGATATTCAAGCTTTACCCTTGAGTCCTCACTTGTTTGGCCCAAGTATTCAATCCTAGGATTCTTCATGTCTTGATTTTCTTGGATTTGATTCCACGTGAACAAGATAAATATGGAATCTACATAATTAGATTTCTCATGAGTAGCCTTTAGGTGATAACGTTCAAAATGGGATTCCTTGCATGATAAGGACTTAAGATCATCTTCTTGTCTTGCAACATTTTGTAGGTTCAAAGTGTTCGAACAAATTTGTTCTTTTGGAGCATGTGATTTTATTGTTTGAGGAAGTCTCATAGAAAGAGGATTTTGGGTTTGTGATAGTGACCTTTCTAACTGAGTGATTTCTTCATAGGTACCTGTATCCTTAGAGGGTTCATGTTGTTTTGAAAAAAAAAAGGCATCTTTCATGTTTGAGAAACCTGTGCTCCATTTCCTAAGGAAAATATTATTTTCTACCTCTAGAATCTCTAGGAGGTCATGCTCTATTCCTTCCATGATTTACTTATTCAGATCCCAGATGTCATCATTGCTCAAAAAATTGACCTAATGGATGGAATCATTGAACTTAAGATTCTCCTCAATCTGGCAGGCAACATCTTGTGCTTCTTCTAGGCTTGCAGGTAATCGATCCTTGAGGGAAAATTGTAAAGTTCCTTCTAAGGAGTTAAGGTAATGTTGGAGAATAGCACTCTTTGGGGGAAAATTGGGATGAATTTTGATAATGAGAGTGTTGAACCTATCATTGAATTCCCTAACGTCTTTGTCGTTTCATTTGCAAACTTCAAGGTATTGAGAGTAAAAGCAAACCATACTTTCTTCTTTACACCATCTGTTCATGAAAGCTCGTTCTAGATATTTAGGGGTTTTGAAGTTTCCACTTGGGAATTGTTTGATCCAGATGGATATCAATGGCCACCCACCTTTTCCAACTGGCTGAAAAAAAAATTCTGACAATTTTGGTAATTTACTATTTTTAGCAGTTTTTTACTTCCAGGGCCATTTTGAGGGCCTAAATGAATGTTTTTTGGGATGGAGATTCTCAATTATATCCACAGTCTTTGAATGATCCTCCAAAATGAATATCCTCAAAGATACCTTTCCAACGAGATAGTGTGCACCCAAAATGGAGATCGTATGCAAAAGTTATGAACCCGGGAAGTTGATCTACTAACTTACCCAAACGGGGCCCCCATGAATTTTGGCGCTTCATCTCCTAGGGTTAGGTTTTTGGATGTATAGGGTTTGTGACATTCCAGTTTATTGTAAAAAAGGCCTTCATGTCCTCATTGTAATCATATTATTGCGAATGAGCGCAACTGTCACATCTCTTCTCAAAGATAAGCCACCACCATTCCAGCAAGCTTGTTTTCCACTGCATTTTACAGTTTCAACTTATTTCCTTATTGAATAGAAAATCAGTTTTACTGTATCTCTATTATTATGTGTTAAGAATATTTTAATAATCTGTATTCATTTCTTTCTTCTCATAAAATCCATATCAGTGGTATCAGAGTGGTATGATCCTTGTCGTCTTAATGCATGTCCCCGACGAGGTCAAGGTGCAAATAATTGGGTTTCGAGCTTGCTTCTCTTGAGGAAAAAATCTCTCGCACGCCCAGGAGACCTCTCATTGCAGGAGAAAATAAATATGATGGGACAAGATATCCTTTCAAAATGTTTCTTGAGGAATCCCTCATGCAATAGAGGAATGAGATGATGGATAGTTTCACGCAAATCCTTCAGCGGCTACCAACAAGTGACGCATCTTCCTCGAGCGAAAGCGTCACCCCCTTCAAGGTACAAATAAACTTTTATATGTCTATATTTGAAGTTCATATAGACGCAGATGTTGTAGACAAGTGGTTGAATCTACTAGATAGGTATTTTTCTATCCATATCTTTTCGAATAGATAAAAGATTACTTTTATGCTCCTCAAAGTCGTTCCCCATGTCAAATATTGGTGGGAAACTTTCTGAGAGAAAAAGGAAATTGAGGAAGCCTCATTATTTACAGTCATGACCACCTGGGAATCCTTCATGGATGTTATTAAGGAATAATACCACCCTGTCGAAGGTTGTGACGACTTGTATACCAAATGGACCACACTGTGGGAAGAAACAAACCAAGCAGTGCTAGAGTTCACAAAAATATTCCATACCTTGCGCACCAAGTTGGGTATCAAATATTTAGAGCGACATCTAGTGCTCAAGTATCATGGTGCTATGCATAGATACATACAGACTGAAATGGAATTTCTGGACATCTCTTCCTTGAGCGCGGCCTACCAATATGTCATCAAAATCAAGAATAATATCAAACAAAAGACGTGATAATTTGGGCCTGGGAACCCCTCACAGAAAAATCCAGGAAAGGGTGGCCCCAACCCACATAACAAAAGATAGAGAAAATATGGATAGTATCAACACAACCAGTCCAAGACACAAGAAAAGGAGGACACTGAAAAGACAAAGAAAGATAATAGGAAGTTGTCAAACTTCCATAAGAGCCCTTGTTATAACATTGTTGATTGCCGCTCAAAGCAGTCACTAGTGGCTGAGGTGAAAGACTCTAAATCAGATGTGGGTTCTGACTCTGAGTCAGAACTAGAAATGGGAAGACAGATCATTGACACAGAACCGAGTGCCACTGTTTCTACCACCAAGCTCTAGCATGGTGAACCAGACGAGCCAGAAGAAGGTGAGTGGCTCTTCCATTCATAGATGTGGGTGAAAGGCACCCCGTTGCACTTCATCATTGATGGCGGTAGCCAGAAGAACCTCATCTCAGTAGAGGTCATCAAGCAGCTGGCCCTATCGAAAATGCCGCACCCACAACCCTACACCATTGGATGGCTCTACCAAGGAAGGGATCTTTGCATCAGCCAACAGTGTCAACTATTGTACGACATCAAGCCCTTCAAAGATGAGGTATTGTGTGATGTTTCTCCTCTCGAATTTTGTAATTTTCTTTTTGGAAAACCTTATTTATGGAAACATCATGTTGTATATGAGTCTAGGCCTTGTAGTTTTATTATTACTTTGAACAAGAAATTGTACAAGATACCTGAGGCAGTCCCTCCTAATGTTATTTCCTTGATCTCTATCAAGCAATGTAGAAAGGTCATCTCTCAGACCGAGAAAATTATCTTCTTCATGATTCTCTCTCAGAGTGAGCGAAAGATCACAACCACATCCAAGGCCTCCATGATCGATCTCTCCACACAATAGAAGCAAGTAGATAAGGCGTGGAAGAATACTCAGAGATCTTTTATTCTCCTACCGGGGTACCTCTGCACTGACAGGTCAAGCATCCCACCGATATGACCCCAGGCGCACTGCTACCCAATGGGCCAGTCTATCGCCACTCTCTGTTAGAAAATGAGGAGATCAAGAGGTATATCCAAGAAATTCTCCATGAGGGGCACATCTTTCCCAACTCATTGCCTTTTGGGACCCCCAATAGTGTTGGTGCAGAAGACAGATGGGACCTGGCAACTCTGCATTGATTACCGGGCTCTGAATAAAATCACAGTCTGAAACCGGTACCCGATTCCTTGAATCGACGACCTCCTTGATCAGCTCACAGGGTGAAAATACTTCAGTAATATTGATCTGAAGTTTGGCTACCACCAGGTCTCAATAGAACAGACAGATGTATGGAAGATTACCTTCAAGTCAAAATAAGGTCTTTTTGAATGGTTGGTCATGTTCTTTGGTTTGACAAATTCTCCAACAACTTTTATGAGGATGATGAATGATATCCTATGACCTTTCACCAATAATTTTGTAGTTGTGTATCTGGATGACATCCTCATCTACAACAAGACTTGGGCAGTGTTATCCCCGATATCTAGGGATAACTAGGAGATCATGTCTCGAGGCCCACATGGTCCTAGACATGGAGTACCGAGAGCAAAGATCGACTTGAGCATGGCCCTGGAGGGCCCATCATCCTTCTTCTCAGCCAGACTTGTCCTGTCAGCAGTATCAGCCTCCATCACTACCGACCTGGGCTTGCATCAGAGAGGACTCTTTCTCCATGAGGTAATTGGTCCGAGGTATCATGGTATGTGTCATATTTGATCATTATAACCTTCTTATATATGCATTAGGTTCCTTTCATTTCAGATGACTGCTTGGATCTTACACTAATCCACTTGACCACTATTGGGGTGATTGATGGAGTAACTTAGCAAGCTGGTATTCATGGGTTTTGGTTAGCCACCAAGGGGGGTTTGCAGAGCCATCGTCCGCTCCCACCATCTTATCACTTTTTCATCTTATATCCCGCTCATCCATCCCATTCCCCTAGTCTAGCCATTAGGATAACCTTCCAGGGTACATCTTGTCTTGTGGGAAGAAGGGGCTAAAGGCCCAGGGGGTAAAAGCAGCTGGTAAAAGATAAAAGCCATAGGAAAATGAAAACCTAGAGATGCTTCGCCCAAGGGATCCCCAAGAAGGCAATAAAAGGCCTCTCGATAAGAAACTAAGGGACCCTAAGAAAAAATGATTAAATAAATAAATGCAAGACCTAACCAAGAGGATGGGAGGTCTCATCACGAGCCGGCCCATTATGTTCATAGGTATTTAGCGGTATGACATTGCCACTATCTGGTCACCAAACCAGGGCAGTGACCTTTGGTTG